>JAGDQP010005623.1:47862-77024 GCA_022664845.1 Lepisma saccharinum
TATGATGATGATGATGATGATGATGATGATGATGATGATGATGATGATGATGATGATGATGATGATGATGATGATGATGATGATGATGATGATGATGATGATGATGATGATGATGATGATGATGATGATGATGATGATTGATGATGATTGATGATGATTGATGATGATTGATGATGATTGATGATGATAATAATAATAATAATAATAATAATAATAATAAGGGGAAGGCCTTCATCCAACAGTGGATAGAAAACGGCTGAATATGATATATATATATTCGCTGTTTACTGGCCTTAGAAAACTTTTGGAAGCCAAGAGTTTAGCTAACGTACTACAAAACGTAACAGATTTAATTTTCGTACTTATATTCTTATTGACTTTCTCACATAAATTCAAAAGTTCACAATATGTATATCGTGGTACAAATTTTTACATTAAGTTGCACGTAACTAAAATTTGTGTACTAACAAAAAAAAAAAAACTTTGAAAAGTTTAATAATTGGAATAAAAGTAAACGGTTTTACGCATACTGTGAAATAAATAAATAAAAAATGGCAAACAAAAGAAAACAGTGGTTGTTGGCTCAAAAGCATATTTAAAACAAAGAAAATGAACAAAATAAGCATATACCAAAATTAAAACGTTAAATAAACAGTAATTCTAAACCAGAAAATTAAAACGTCAATGCATGACCAATCCTAAACTTATAAAACTCAAAAAACTGCAAATATTTTAAATTCCATATAGATGTGTGGTCAATCTTTCAGTATTAAACCCTAAAGGTCAAGTAACAAAATAGTTTCAAAAATGCTACACAAATTTAGTTATAAGCCTTTAATATATAAAACTTGAAGTTCAGTCGTTAATCAGATCTTAAGCAATTCACAACAAAATAATACACAGAACTAAATACTGTAAAAATAACATTTCAAACTACAATCGAAACCTCCCAACTACAAGTATAGTAAATAAATGCAAGTAAATACTATAACTAATATTAAGCTCATATTAAATTCAATAGCCAAACTAGCTATACAAACATTAAAATAAATTGCACAGTATCTTAACGTCAAAGTTTAAATAAAAGTAGTTTACGCTGTATATAATTAAACACACAATATATATATATACATAAACGGACACACTACTAAAGCGCAATCATAAAACTTAATTTCACACTACGCCCGTTTTAAATCAAATTGTATTAAACTTATTAGCCAAGCTACACAACTACTTCGTACATAAAAGGAGCACGTACTTCTTTACTTGAAACATGCTACAATATAAATAATTCGTGCCCGAACGCAACGTACCCAGAAAATTAAAATCTCCAATGATTGTGAGACCACGCGTACAGTAAGATAATTCTCAACTATTTTTTCTTACCTTCTGCACAAAGAATCAATACTCGCTGCGGTGGGCACCCGGTGGTGCGAATAGTTAGCACGCTCAGTTTCTGTGCGTGTAGCCCCAAGTTCAATCTAATGGGTGAACCTTAACTGGAGCCCACTTTAACGAAACTACGCTTAGGGCGTTAAAAATAATTAAAAAATGATCACAAGTAATCTATATCTTACTTACCTGTGAGCAATGAGTACTTTTAATGGTCGAGGATGTGAACCAATACATCGACCATTCATTTCCTCCATCGCTAACGCTGCTTCAGATGTTTTCGAAAATTTGATGTATGTAACACCTATGGCAAAAGAAAATAACATTTCACCAAATAATATTGTAACACACTGATCACATACAAGAGGTAAATTGGATGACAAAAATAAATAGTTACACTTAACTTACATCCTCCATGGCAAACAAACACTAATGAATTTAATTTGATTTGATTTGTTTAAGATTTAAGACTGAAACATTATTAAAACTTAAGCAATTTTCCCCACGGAGCCCTGTGAGCTTAAGTCAATTTTTCCAATATAGAAACAATTGAATAACTAATATTCCTTATACAATACTGTAACCTTCTTCCCTTCCTCAACCGTTTTTATCCTGCAATTCCCTTTTACTTGTATTCAAGCCGGCGACCCACATAACTAACCAACTATTATATTAAGAGATGTCGTATCACTCTGCATTGAATAGTCTCATTCATTGTCTTCAAATGTCATTATATTTAATAATTATAAAAAACAGTAAGCAAAATAAAGTTCTGTTTAAAAGTCATTAGTTTTTAACCTTCCATTAGTCTGGTGGGATGTCCAAACTCCAGCACTAATATTCGGTTTTATTTCTTCTTCGTTTGGCAACATTGCACTTTGTACTTCGCTGTACCTATCTACCATCTATATGGAAGAATAGTTGGGAACAGTATTAAATCTCACATTGCCCTGGTAAGACGCATTTGTTTCCGCAAGGGTGTCACACCCTCTACCAGACTAGTAGCATTACACTGTTTTCAGTACTGACTAAACATATGTGAGAATTAGTTTCATAAATATATGTTTATTAATGTTTATAAACATGTTTATTAATAATATATAAAGTCTTCCTAAAATTATAATTAAAACAATGTACAATAATGAAAACAAATTGAGGTTTATAACGCCCCACCAGATTAACGACCCCCTTTTTAACACCAGACTAACGGAAGCTTAACAACGACATTCTAAATAAATTTATATTTCTACTTCCCCTAGCAACTCCTGGTTGAAAAACGCTGCACTAATGGATCCAAAGGAGAAAACTTAGCAAGGACTTAAACCTTCAATCACCGTCATTTTTTTTCTCAATAGATGTCACTACGCGTTGTCAGTGTTGCTAACTTACATTTGCTATTTGTTACTACGGAAAGTATTTACTAGCATAAATGTGCTACGAATTAACTCCTCATTATTTAGGGGGGGGGGTAACACACTAAATGCCAGAGAGAGAGAGAGAGAGAGAGAGATAGAGAGAGAGACAGAAGGGATGATCCTCCTCTAACTCTATCTCTGTCGACGTACAGGTATTTTTGTCCTTGCAAAGTCAACAGTGAACGTATTGTTTACACTTTTTTGTGCCTCGTTGACCCTTGAGCTGCAGGAACTCTGGTGCGTCTTTATAACGATCCCTGCCTGCCTCCACCTCAAATAACTACTGAAAACCCCGTGCTGAATGACAGAATTATTGCTTACATAGTAGTAGCGGTTTCTTCGCCTGAGATTATTTGCACACGAGCTAAAATCATGTACAGAATTTCTCTTTTCCTTTGCAATGACAGACACTTCCATCCAATGCTCGAAGTGAGTTAGAAAATGTAGTAGAGAAACGCTTATATCAAGTGGGGAGCTCTTGAAAGTGAGGGCAATGTGTTTGGCTAGATATTCAGGCGGGATAGCATAATGTTTCGCACCGGGAATAGAACCTCTCAGATACCTTGATTATAAGACGATAAACATAGCCACTCATTCATCGGGGAGAGAGAGAGAGAGAGACAGACAGACAGACACACACATATATATATCTGAGAATATCACGCAGAGTATATCTTTTTATACATGGAGCGTCACGCACTGACATAATGCAATCAATTTTTATAATGTAAGGACGATTATTAAGAAATAAATCAATAGTTGATTTCAATATAGGAAAGAACGAAGTTTAATTTATCATTTCTTAAATTTCAAATTCCTACATTTTTAGCTGAATAATTAACTGTTAAAATGAAGTATAATCGTAGCTCTTTTGGAGACTTTTTAAATAACCTGAAAACAGAAGCTAATGGTTTCTTCATTTCTTTATTTAAACATGGATCGTATAAATTCCAAAAATCGATTGCACTAATTAAAATAAATCCACACTGTGTTTCAGTTTTCACCATCCGGTATGACATATTCGTGGAATTGCTCTATATTGCTTTTTATTAACTGG
Organism: Lepisma saccharinum; assembly: GCA_022664845.1. NCBI lineage: Eukaryota > Metazoa > Arthropoda > Insecta > Zygentoma > Lepismatidae > Lepisma > Lepisma saccharinum. The sequence continues at coordinate 51,727 of JAGDQP010005623.1, forward strand.
AACACAGTCAGTACGACGCTGGACTTTTAACTAAGAAATCCGTGTTCAAATCTCCTTCGCACTGCTTTTTTTTTTCTCCCAACATTTCTGAGAACTGTATGATGGATGCCTTTTATCAGGGCCGGATTTATGCGTCTAGGCACCCTAGGTCCCAGAATTCCAGCGCCACCGCACCTTCCCATTCCCCTCAACCCTTTTTCCCTTCCCACCTTCACATTATGGAAAATTACTCTCTTTTCCGTCCTCTCGCCATTTAATAATAATAATAATAATAACTAACTAACTCTATGACTTATGGAACTCGCAAGTTCTTCGCCATTGGATTCTATCCTAGGCAATATCAAGCCAGGTTTCATCACGAACATCTACTTTTCGAAGATCTCAACTAATATTGTCCTCCCAACGACGTCTCGGTCTTCCCAATGATCTCCTTCCATCCGGCCTTCCAACCAAGATAGAATATAATCTTCGTTTTTCCCCCATCCGACCTACATGGCCTGCCCACCTTAGTCGTCGCGATTTCATTATTTTTACATCATCTGGTGAATCGTACAGTCCGTGGAATTCTTCATTTTGCAGTCTCCTCCACTCTCCAGTCATCTCGTCGCGTTTCGGCCCGTATATCTTTCTCAAAACCATACACGTAATTTATGTTCATCTGCTAGGGTCGTACTCCAACTTTCGCAACCGTTAAGTATTACCGGCAGAATAACCGTTCTGTATATTTTTAATTTCAATTTCCTTGTTATTAATCGCGATGTTAGAAGTTTTTGGACTGAAAAGAAACATGCGTTCCCCGATACTAAGCGTCTTTTTATTTTTTCCGTGACCTCATTTTTGCTTGTTACATATGCTCCCAAGTATTTAAATTTGTTTACTTTCTCTATGACCTCATCTCTAATTCTTATGTTTTTATTTCCAAAATTCCCTGTGTTTCGGCTGTTATCATGTACTTTGTTTTATCTATGTTTACCTGTAGACCTATCTCATCGCACGCTTCGTAGGCATCGGTGTTGCTTTGTAGTGCATCTATATCGTCCCCTATTAAATCTACATCATCCATGTATACGAACAGTTGATTCAAACCATTCAATGAGAGTTCCTTTTTGTCCCCTTTAATTTTTAAAATCACATATTCTAACGCAAAGCTAAACGCCATATTCTAAGGCATCGCCTTGTTTCAATCCGTTGCGAATCTTGAAACTATCTGACATATTATTACCTATCCGTACTCTGCTTATGGGCTCGTTGAGACACATCTTCACTAGCTGAACCAATTTTTTCCGAATTCCAAATCGTATCAGGATACTGTATAACTTTTCCCTTTTGATAGATTCATATGCTTTCTTAAAATCTATGAATAGCTGGTGAACCGACCCACTGTATTCAAAGTTCTTCTAAATCCACATTGGTGATCAATTATTTCATCTACGTATACACTTAGGCGTGTTAACATATTACTACTTAATACAATGTAACAGGTTGGAAGTAACGAGATCCCGTGGTAATTATTACAGTACGATTTATCGCCTGTTTTGTAAATCGGAACTATTATTGAGGTTTTCCATTCCTTTGGGAGCTCCTCCTTTCTCCATATAGCACTTATCAATTTATGTAGTTCCTTGATTAGTGCCGTTCCTCCTGCTTTAATTAATTCGACTGGAATTTTGTCTATTCCTGGTGATTTGAAATTTTTCAATTTCTTTATCGACATTTCAATCTCGATCTCGCTAGGTTAGGGAATCCATGGTTCTGCGGTATGGATTTCAAATTCCATTGTTCGTTCCCCGTTGTGTACATTAAGAAGTTTGTCGAAATAACTTTTCCACACATCGACAATTTTAGCCGGATCCGCCTGAAGATCTCCACGTTCATTTCCAATCATTCCTAACCTCGGCTGGAAACCTTTTCTTAACGAGTATAGATCTCTTATGTTATTTGTCCTGTCGTTTTCCTCTATCTCCTGAATCTTCTGCGTCAGATATTCTCGTTTTTTGTTTCTGAACCCGAGTGTGGCGTTTCGTTTCGCGTTATTGTAGTGGTTGGTATTTGCTTCGCTTTTATTACTTAGCCATCGTTGCCTTGCTTGTTTTCGTTTCTCATGAAGCTTAAGGCATCCTTCATCAAACCAAGGTTTGTTTTTCTGTTGTTTCTTCTCACCTACACGTTCCTTCGTTGCGCTCTTAATTGTTTCACGAATTGCCTCTCACATCTTACTTACATCAATTTCATTATTAATATCATCATTATTAATTATTATTACTCGAGTCGGCTAGGATTTCGAACCTATTTGAGACTTCGAGTTGGTAATCTGCTTTTATGCTCGGATTATTTAATCGTTTCACTTCGAATTTCAGTTGTTTTGACCCCTTGCTTTCTCTGTTCGCGATGCGTAACTTTTCCTTTACCTCTGTGATCACTAACTGATGGTCCGTGTCCCCTTCCGCTCCTCTGTACGACCTAATATCCATTATGTTGGTGTGACTTCGTCTATCTACTAATACGTGATCGATCTGGTTGAGAGTTTTGCCATCCGGAGATACCCATGTGTACTTGCGTATGTCTTTGTGTTCAAAGTACGTGATCTTTACCAGTAGGGTTTTCGAAATCACGAAAGTTATCAGTCTATCTCTATTGTTATTGGTCTTTTCGTATAATAATACAGATATAATAATTATTTAACTCTGCTAATGTAGTTATTTATCAAATACGATTCAATAATATTAATTATAATAAAATAAGGTATTAAATAGTCCTACAATGAGCAATTTTAATTAAACTACTGTAGTCTACTTGTGGAGAACGGATTAATTACACTGAACAAGAAGCTAATACAAACTATGTTTATTCACACAAAACACTTTAAAGTTAATTAAACAAAACAACATAAGTATTATTGATACATGAATACAATTAGCAATTACCGTCAAAAAAAAACGTAAAGATAATTTTCGCTACGTTGAATACGTGGACAGCTCTTTGAATGTTAAATACCATGTTTCAAGAATTTTTAAGGTCTTTGTCTATCTTTGGATCAGACCGAGACAGGGTATGGGACAGTAGCAGCCTGTGTCAGTTAAGGTACCATCCTGACGTTCGTGTGGTGAAACTGACGGACACTCTGGAAAACCTCAATCACGATTGTCAGCAGCATGATTCGAACGCACGGTACCTATCCATTGCGGACTCAAAAGGACAGGTTAGAAAAAGATACTTTAGTATTCCTCATACAAAAATCTAGTGTAAATTACTCCTTCAACCGGAAATCCTGCGTACCCATATAAAAAAAACAAGATACGGCAACTTTATAAAGTGTATCGTCTTTCAAGACAAGACCGAGACTGAGGTTTACAATCGACACCGAGAACAAGACCAAGATTGTAATTTTCAAGTCGAGACGAGACCAACACCAAGACTGCCCAAAAAATTCCCTACGTAAAGCGTGACCCATTTCGAAATCTCTTGCCCGATTATGATAATTTGGATGCCCAGGACATGCTAAGTTAATGTTACACCACAAACAATCCAAAATTCATTGAAAAAATGGGATGAATAAAATATTTTGTGAATAAAATATAAAATGAAAGCAAGGCAGAAACAGTTTTTTGTTCTTAAAGAATGAATTTTTCTGAATTTGCATAACTATGTAGTTCTTTTTCTTCTCCGTGAGGTCGAAATACACAGTCTAAATGCTGACACTTTACAACTTGCTTCAAAATGGTTAAAATATAATGAATTGGTTCTTAACAATTCCAAGACTGAGTCAATGTTGTTCTCATTAATACCCAATATTATCTCACAGAATCAGTCTGACAGTATTAAGGTACTGGGTATCACAATCGATCCGAAATTGACTTGGAGCAATCATACGAATGTGGTATGTAAGAAGATAGCCAAAAACATATATTTATTGAAAAGGCTAAGACAACTTGTATCTCTTAGATACTTACTACTGGTATATTATGCTATGATACACTCTCACCTATCTTATGGTGTAGCCTTATGGGGTAATTCCACCGGAGCAAAGAATGTCTTCTGTTGGCAGAAAAAAGCTTTGCGATGTATGCTGAAAATGGGCTCCAGAGACTCATGTAGAGAAGCTTTTAAATTTTATAGTATTATGACACTTCCCTGTATATATATTTTCCAATGTCTCGTTTATATTAAGTCAATAATTAATAATCTTCCAACCATTGACGGACAACATAATTACTTCACTAGAGGTTGTGACAACCTAATAACTCCACGAGCACGGTTAACCAAACTCCAGAATAGTTACAAAATTACTGGGATAATTTTTTTAAATTTTTTACCTCTTGAAATTAGGAATTTCGACATCTCAAGCTTTAAATGTAGAATAAGAAAGGTCTTGAAATTATGCAATGGATATTCGCTTCAAGAAGTTGAAGAAAATATTAGAGCTTATTATAATTAAGATTGTATGTTAGCCTGTTACGTGGTTTTTAAAAATAATGTACTCTTAATCATAAATTTTATACAAGGTTTATACTAGTATACCTTGTACAAAATACGTATATTGTACAAGGTACTGTACAATACATACATACATAAGGTAAATTTTAAGAAACTTCTTAAGAATTGTAAGATCGTTTTTCTTACAAATGCCTGAATATGTATATATGTATTTTGACGACGTTGATAGCAGTAACAATGTTCAAAAATTGAATAAAGATGAATATGATCCACCTCAATAATTAAGTGAATAGGGGCGGAGCGCTTTTTCTTGTAAAGTCTTTTCCAGTAACATGCCAAAGACAACTTCATTTAAGACCTTTAGGCAACTTTGCCTCAGGCCACATGTGCCAAATTCATGCCCAAAATTTTTAGAGATGTAACGCGTAGATTAAATTCTCTTCTGCGATGTTTTTTAAATTAGTGGATTTTCGTTCTTCGGAATGCTGACTACAACCGATTGTTCTCAATTGTAGTACACTCGTTTGTTTGTTTTCTTTTAAAAAGTGATTCTCGCGACATAAGATTTTATCTTTGAGGGTTTTTTTTTTAATGCATTTTATGTTTGATATTTCGAGGAATGTTCGTTCATCGTGAAGACACCTTTTTGTGTGTGAGTGATTTTTTTGAGTATGTAAGTTTTTGTTTCCCATTGATAGTTTGTCTGATGGCTGGACATGGGCCAGTTCTCGTAGACAGTCTAATGGCGTTGCTGATATCGAGAATCAGTGTTGCTCGAACGTTTGGTTCGGAGCATGTCGATGTTTCTTTTGCGAAACTTTGTGGGGCGTTTTCGTAGGGATTATCGGATTGTTTGTGTGGATCTATAGGCTGCGTGTTCTTTCAGCAAATAGTCGTGTGAATGGGAATTTGTTTACGGGGACAGGACCGAATGCTGTGGCCACCCGCATTTCAGTGAATTCGTTCTTATGTGCTTGTGGAATTCTGTGCCGATCGATCTCGCCTGCAAGTTATCCCCTGCATTTTTTGCCAGACGTTACTTGGCCATATGTATGACTAGTTACTCAATAAAAGCGGTGCTTTTGGTTGACACTAGTGTTGTAGGGTCGTAGAAATGTCTATCCCTAGTTTAGATGTTTTCAGGTAAAATGCACTTGACAGCATTGTGTGGGAAGTCAAGTATCTCCTCAAAGTTTTCAAAAATTTCAGATTTTTTTTTTTTTGCAAGTTTTGTTGAAATCGGTGCTACAATCAACAAGTTATGTAAAGTTGTCATTATGTTGTACGACTCAATTCGGTTCAAGCTGTAAGAAATTTACTGTTAATTCATTGACCTTGTTTTCTCGTGATGTGTCAGTCGGCATCAACACATTCTTTTCTCACCCCCTCCTTCCGTTCAGTTTTTACTGATGCAGTAGTTTCGTTGTGGATATGTGAAGCCAACATTGTGCTGATCATGCTTTGTTATGTAGACTTGATTTATTTATATATATAGATAGATAGATAGATAATAAATCACAGCCATATTCAATCCACTAGTGGATGAGGCCTCTCAATGAAGGGAGGAGTTGGTCTACTGCTCCCACGCTGACCAGACGGGTTTGGAGAGGAGAGCCGAAGCTCTCACTGTGATCGCCACTGTCTTTATTCACAGCAGTTCCCCAATTGTCCTCACGATGCTGGGTCAACACCGAAATTTTGAGCCCCCACTGGGAATCGAACCCGGAACCGCTCGCACTGAAGTCGAGCGCGCTCCCGACTAGGCTACGCAGGAGCTATACACGGAGCTCTTTCCTGTTGAGTTGCATAGACAGAACTCAAAGACAGCCGGTTGTCAGTAAAAGTTTACGCTGACTATTGATTGTGTAACTACGAATTGTTTGTGCTTTCTTTTTTTTACGAGTAAGGATTATTGGTTAAATTCACGTTAGAAATATTTTTCCTACGGAAGTCAGCACTTCAGGTTAAGTACGAGTTGTTTTTGTTTACATCGCCACAGGTTTTTAATAGGTTATTCCAATATGTGTGCCATTAGGTCACGGGTTCATCTTCAACTCTCAGATATAGGTTGCCAGTCCCGCATTATGAAATCAGACATTGCTCTTGCAATCGCACGTAGAAGTAACTTCGAATCAATGGATTCAACAGCTGCTTCTATGCCCGTTTCTCATCGGAAATTAACCCTCCATATGTTTCGGAATTACCTCCTAATTTTTGCACTACACCCCCTCCCACTTTATACTACAGTGTATGTTATTCTTTATGAACGGATGGATTGGAGCCTTCCAGATGGTAATGAAATAAAGCAGTTAGAATCAGAATTCCACCCTCCCTCTCTTTCCACTTTGAACAAATCTTTATGTGTACTTTTCTACCTTCTCTCTCTTGTACCTCAGTTTATCTATTTAAGTGAAAGCTACGTTGAATTGAAGGACATGTTTCTACATGCGACAATAGATTTACGAATGTTCAGTGAAGTGCATATGTGTAAATAATTTTAACCAGTTCTTTTCATTTTTATTTCCGTCATTTCAGGCTTTTACTAGAAAGATACAAACTAATAATGAAAAACAGCGACGAAGATACGACTCACGATAGTGTCGCCAGAACTGTTGATAAAGATGACTTTTTTTTTATCGTTTTGTTTTATCGCTTGGACAAAAAGTGCAAGCAAGCCGCTAAAAGACTGCAATGATATGTTTTTATGTATTTACATTCATTCATTCACGAGTGTTTTTCTTTTATTTTTATTTTTTTCACCTGGAACTCTACGGAGCTTCACATCGGCAAGTCAAGATGTCTGCCAGGAAGAAGTCTTTTTACGCATCCGCGTTTCCGTCAAGTAAAATCGGTTGCTGCCTCGCACCACGTGGTGTTTCGAGTGCATTTGTAAACAACACAAAACACTTTATTTTTGTATTTTTTTTTCAAGGGGTTGGATTTTTTTTGTTTTTATTTTTATTTTTAGGGAAGAACGATAACACACTTTTAGGGAAGAAGGGATTTTTAAATAAAAAGTTAATTTTGTACAATTAATCATGGTAAGACTGTCGGAGCGGATCCCAGTCCTACCCTCTCACCTATTTCTCAATCAGCGGAGACTGATTAAAAATTTAGATGAGGGGATATGGACAGGATGGGATAACACACTTCGAAGGCGCCATTGTTTCTAGCTCCGAAATGAAACAATTTGTACTGTCAAGCCAGGGTCGCTGCCTCAACACGGAAGAAATTCCTGTAATTCCGCTTTTGACATAAATACAGCGACAACAAAGAAGAAGGGAGGAGAAAGGTTAGCGACAGTCTACCGAGTGAATTTGGGAGAGATCGCTGTGTCTGCGATGCATTGCTCGAATTAGGCAGGTTCTGTTGTTCGTGACCTGCCCGTCCAGCCAAAGCCTGGGAAGGTTTTGGGCGCCATAGAGCCAGTCAATCTATGGGACAGAATGAATAGGGCGTCACTTTAGAACTAGCGAGCTAGCTGGCTTGCATGGTTGGAGCCTTGTTGGAATTTGGGAACGTCGGAGCCAGCGACCCCTGTCTGGTAAGTGAAACTGTGATTCGGAATACTTGGTAGGAAATTCATTCCCGCTGGTGGGACTCGTTCCGCCCGTTTTCCCATGTTTAGTGTCCTAGGGTTAATAAACCAACTTTTTTTATAAGAGTTGAGCTTATTATTCCATTTGGTTCCTAGTATCAATCCCCCCCACTTATGTCTACCTTTCAGCTACGTCGTCCAAGAATATCATACCAGGTGTTTGTCGCTTCAAGGTAAGGTATACCTCAGGTTCACTAGACGAAACCGGGAAGAATATTCACCTCCTTGATCCCGGTTGGTTGGGGGGTTCATAGTAATTGTACATTACCGGAGTATTCTCTCGGTATTCACCTTCCTTGGTAAGGATTGCCTCAGTCGCGTCAGGCGAATGTTTCGAGCGTACTCAGACTTAAGACACAGAAAGTCTTAAGTTCAAAATATATATATATAACAAAAGAGTCCTTCATATTCCTTGACGTGACAGCTAATGGTCCTCGTGACGGTATTTCTGAAATGTACATAAAGTACCTAACCCTGGACAGTCCACCTACAACGAATATTTACCTATTACCGAAGATTCACAAACCAGGTTACCCACGCAGACCCATTGTAGGTCTGCTATAAATCTCCTTCCTTCAACCACATGTTCAAGCGCTACCTGCCTACAAACAGGACACCTACCACCTATTAGAAATCATCCGTAAAGTACCGCCTCTTGCTTCGGACATACTGATTTGTACTGTACCATAGATGTTACTCCCTTGTATACCAACATTCCTCATGCCCATGGCTTAGCAGCTGTGGAATTCTTCCTTAACCAGAGACTCAAGCCTCATATTCCAACCACAGCTTTCCTTCTTAACCTGCCCAACCTAGTTCTAACATGTAACAACTTCACCTTTGACGACAAACACTACCTTCAGATCCGAGGCATAGCCATATGTACAAGAATGGCACCTTCTTATACTAATCTCTTTATGGACAATCTCGAACATGATTTCCTACAAACTCAGCACTGGGCCCAACAAGTTTGGTTAAGGTTCTTCGATGATATCCTGATGTTATGGACTCATGGTGAAACCGGTCTCAACACATTCCTAGAACAACTGAATCAATTCCGTGTTGTCCAGTTCACTTGAACTATTTCTAACAAAAGAGTCACATTTCTTGACGTGGACATCACTTTAGAAAACAACACCCTCAATACTTCCGAACACATAAAATCTAACAACCACATGCAGTATTTACGCTACTCAAGTTCCCATCCTTACCACACGCGATTCCTTCCTCCCTTGCACTCAGAGCACAACGCCTGAATTCCACCACCTCTGCTACGCAATGTTACAACCAACGCCTCCAGAAAGCTCTAGTCAATCGTGGCTACACACCTAACCTTGTAACCAAACAGATTGGCCGTGCATCCTCACACATTCAACCTACTCAAACCTACACATTTCGTGATGCCTTTTATGTGGGGAAACAGGTGGACCGGACCTCTCAGCATTCGTGTTAATAACCACCGCCACTTTTGCACTATTAACAAAACAAACCGGATGTCCCAGTCTCCTTACACAGCGAGTCTCACAACACCAATTTTGACCTACTTTTCTGGTTGTCATAATCCATATTTTACCCCCTACGACCAGCACCTCAACACGCCGTCTGTGAGAGGGCGCCTTTATTCATGGTTTAAGCGTGAAAATGAATCCTGAACTTAACCTTCAATAACCCTAACCCGTTTTCTCTGCATTTTCAACACTTTTCCTTCCACAATTCCATCCCGAACTTACTCACTGTACAGTTGTCAACTGTTTCACGCAACATATAGCTGTCAACTGTTCTCCAAACTTAATGCGTCGTCCGCTACGTGTCACCACTGTCGTCTTCTTCAATATACGTATATATATATAACTAGTACAAACGAAAGCCGGAAAGGCAATTTAAGGTAAATTTTAGACAAATGAAAGAGAAAAAAAGAATTACTTCCAGCTTACTAACGCACTAGATCACATGTACACACAAAAAAAGTCACTATATTTCGTGTATTCACACTTTTTAGTAGAGAGAAGACAGCGAAGTTCACGTGTTCACAAATACATATATACAGTATTTAAGGTAAAATTATGATAAGAAGAAAGGGTTATACTTACAGCTCTTGCTCCATAGGCGAACATAAACACTTAAACAACAATATGTAGAGTACTTGCGATATTTCGGTATTGATACCGTGGAATTGCTGTAGTGGAGGAGAGACGCACATACGTGGATAGAACAAAAGACAAGGACGACAGCAGTGACACGCAGTGGACGGCGCATCGCTTGGAGAACAGTTGAATGCTGTATGGCGCGTGGAACAACTGACAACTGTACAGCGTGTATATTCGGGATAGGACTGTGAAAAGAAGGTGTTGAAAATGCAGAGAAAACGGGTTAGGGTTATTGAAGGTTAAGTCCAGGATACATTTTCGCGCTTAAACCATGAATAAAGGCGCCCTCCCACAGACGTTGTGTTGAGGTGCTGGTCGTAAAAAGTAAAATGTGGAGTATGGCAACCAGGAAAGACAGATCAAAATTGGTGTTGTGGGACTTGGTGTGTAACGAGACTGGGCCATCGGGTTTGTTGATAGTGCAAAAGTGACGATGGTTAATACGAAAATTCAGAGCACATCCTATTTCCCCATACAACCTACAAGAGCTGTAAGTATATCCCTTTCTTCTTATCATAAATTTACCTTAAACTGTCTTTCCGGCCTTCCTATGTGTTAGTGAAAAGGTAGTGACTTTTATATATGTGAATATAAGTGTATGTGATTTAATACGGAACATATAAGCTGTAAGTATTTTCCTTCATTTTTCTCTTGCGCCTGATGGACCAGTAAATCTAACATTCATAGTAAATAACATCTTGTGGAAATCTTTCTTGTTGTAAAGTGTCCAATATTTCTCTTTCGGGCTTCAAAACAGTGCGCCTGCTCAGGTAAAGTCTAAAATTTGAGTGAGATAATAATTGCGAGACTATGTTCGCTTACATCGCTGAAACTCAATCTGAAGTCAGTTTCTATCCACCTGCTTTTATTGAGACGCTAGGGTGCATTAGATATGAATAAATAAATACTATTTTAATTTACATCATAATACTTGGGCGTCGATTATTAAACTATTTCTAGACAAGAGGTACTATGTTTAGTTACATCTTTCATCATTTTGTACGTCAATATGAAGTTTCAAATAACAAGGTTAATATTTGCTTAGCAAAAGGGTTGGCTGGTATGAACCAGGTGCTTTAAAAAAAATGGTTTAAAGAAATAAATGCCACAAATAGTGTGAACTTCATGGTGACTATTCCACATATTAAACCATCTGCGTTAATTTGATATCATTTTCGCCTTGTAATCAAGGAGTACCGAGTTCGATTCTCGATGGCGCCACAGAATTGTTCTAAAGTGCAAACCGAGTAGTGGTTCGTTCGGATTTCGCTGTAAACAGTAGGTCTTGTCCTTCATTATCTTGCTGTTACATTAGGACGTTAAGCTTAAACAAACGAAACAAAACCAAATTGTATCTTTCTGCTTGCCTGTTGTCTCGCAGAAAAGCCGAAGTTAACTTTGCTTAAATACAAGGTTGAAAAAAATTACGATCATTTTTTTTTAAATAAATCGTTTTTGTTGATTTTTTTATTTAAATCATTTTATTATTATTATTTAAATAGCTTGTGGTACAGAAAAACAGGGTTGGAATGTTTAAAATTGTTTGTTAATTTGTTTCAAACATGTTAATTTCCTTCTTTTTCCTTTGAAATAATCATTATTTTTTTAAGAGTACGACAGAGTGTTTTTTGTCAGTAAAACGTATGCAATTTGTCCCGTGTGAAAGCTAGTATCCAAAAAAAACAGTACTATGGCGCCTACAGGTAGAGACATAAAATGTTTTCTTTTTTTCTTTATTTTTTTTATAATGCTTGAAGCAGGAAACACTAATTCGCTATCAATAACATTAAACAAGAAGTTTATATTTCAATTCTTCCTTTTTTATTATTGTGAGAAACCGCCAGGAAAAGAAAAAAAAGTCATGGACCTATTTGTTTTTATGATTATGAGGAAAGGGACAGTAGTGAGTAACTGTGCAGATTTGGTAAGTTCTTATTCGGTGTTTGCAGTTTATGTCGGGTTAGTGTTGTAAATAAATCGAAAACTTTATTTTTTTTTGTCTTTAAATAAAATGTGAGCCTTTGTTTTCTTCAAAGCAGAATATAAAATACTGCTAAGGCCTCTTTAAGCAATAATAGGTAATTAAAAAGAAATACAACATAAACTAAACCCTAGATTACTAATATTTTTTGGTATATGAGATACACCATACCTGAGATGTTGCCAACGTTTTTAAAATCATTTTAAAAAAAAATTCATCCATGCCGTATCTGCCTCAAACTTAGTTTAAACATGATTCGACACAATAGAAGATAGTTTTGGGTGTCCCCGACCTCAGTCACCCCAGCTGTCAGCGTTCCCTGTCTATTTTAACATTCAACTTAATGAAATTACTTTATTAATACAAATCTACACGAGTGCATTGATTTACACAAAATTTGACATATGGATTAGGTACTGTGGCAGTTCATGTGGCTACTTCCGGCGCCACAGTTATCTTTGTTACTAACCAATTTCAGAAAATAACCGTTTTCGTACCGTTGAACGTATTAGGACAAAACTTTGTATTGACATACTGGGACGCGTCATAGAGGTATTTCAGGTCCCAACGTTGACAATGTTGCCAATCAATTTTAAAAATTAAATATTTGCTACTTCCATTCAGTTCAACGTATCCGCACCAAGCTTTGAGTATACATATTCGACACAATCGAAACATACTGTGGCTGTTCCCTATACCCAAGCACCCAGTTGTCAGCGTTGCCACCCTACTTTAAAATTCATTTTTTCACATACCCCCATACTGTAAGGTGCAGGTAGCTATTCCTATACTTTCGAAAAAGCTCGGGGGGAAACGCGGGACGTGGCTACGTCAAAATGTTTCTAAATATTACTTTTCAGAGTCCTATTGCAACAGACTCACAAAAAAAAACTATCTGCTTTTGCTTGTTTACAAGAGTGTTCATTATGCATTTAATCTCTTTTGAAATATGCATATAACATAAAAAAAAAATTGTTACACTCTCTCTGTCTGAATATATTTTCACAGTATGTGGCTAGGCTTGAAACCCGGAGCATGAGGGAGCAATGCCCAGTGTTTTATAGTGAAACACAATGTACTAGTAAACGCTCTTGAATAGAAGCAGGTTATTTCCTGGGATTTTGAGTAAAAGATAATTGCTTCTTGCGGACGGTAATTGTGATCAATAATAGATATCTTCCTTAAATAATACCGTAATTAGAAATTAACGTATTGTATATACGGAATGAGAGCATATTTCGTTAAGAATTCATAGTTTTTCAATTTACAGTAAAGATGTCTTCGAAGTTGTATTTATTTCTAGGAACTTAAATTTATATAATTCAAAATATTCTTCAGTTCCCTGGAAGTTTATTACTATTTTATTACAAACTATACCAGATAACTTCAGTCCATATGTTCTTAGTCCCCTTATGTTTGTCAAGGTGAAGATACAGAAAGTATAGCAATGTGGCAATGAATGTATAAATAATCTCATAATTTGCCTCGTAAGGCTGCAGCAAAACAAAGCAATTGTAAATTGAGATGAATGTGTGAAAGCTTAACTCCAAATCTGCTGATTACATTGATTATCTACAGCGTAAAGCATTAAATACCGGTACTTGCATTGTATGAAAAAAAAATGAATATGAACTACAAAAATTTCACAGAAAATAAAACTTTTTTTTTACAGCACTACGTACTCTGCTTCTTTGCTGTTCGTTTATACTCATTATCAGTGGGTTGCACAGGATGGAAAAAGGATTTAATCTGGACACTCTTTATTAAAGTTAATTCTTCCGAAAATAACCGTAAAGGCCAAATGTAGATTGTGTAAAAAGGAAATGGGAGATCTTGTTGTCCGAACGTGAGAACATTTCCAGAAGTGTAATTGAAATCCCGGCCAGGACACTGGAGAATTGTCAATTTCATTGTTTCCATGGCTGGCGCTCTGAGATATACTCAGCCTCCTATCAAATTGAGTATCACAGTGTCCTTGATATTACTGGGCTCTTTGAAAGATAAATGCAGCCGAACGTGGGCCTGACCACCCCACCTCATTTCGTGCCGTTGGTCGAGAATATGTGGATCGCTACCTCCACACACCCTCATGCCTCTTTCATGGCGAGTGCGCATTGCACAGGGTATACCTTTCTCTTATTCTTTTTATTTAATAAATAGCTTTGTCATTGAATTTTAATAAGTAGCAAATTTAATCAAATTTAGTAAAATAAAATCTACAATTCCTAGTAAATGCTTACGAATAGACCGGAAGCGCGATTGAAACGTTATAGAAGCTACTGCAGATGGAGTACCTATCATAACGCCTACCATTTTTTTATTTTTAAGAAAATGTATAAAACTGTTTAAACATTGTTGTTTGCAGTTTATAAAAGACGTGTTTAAAACAAAAACAAAAAAAAACGCCTTTTAAACATATGTTGTTGTTTTTTTCTCCCTTAAAAAAAATCCAACCCTGCTGAAAAAGTTACTAAGATAGTTTTTCCTTTTCAAATACCTTAACCAGTAAAAACTAAAGTAAAATTCACAAATATCTGGTGGTATCTACGAAAGATAGCCATATAAGATAGGAAATTACAACTTCTAATAATTTTGAAAAGAATGATATGGCGTTAATGACTTATGGTATATTTGACAAAGGGAAGTTAACATGTAGAAAACTTTTACGTTACTTTCGTCGATACACGATGAATGATGTGGTTTCACAGGGCGGATAGACCGTAATTAAGTTCTAAAAAGAAACAGTTTACAATGTTTCTACGCATCAGCTTTTCTTCTAAATGGCATCTGTCTTCATATCTTAAAAATTAATTGCTTTTTTTTTTTATAATAATAATAATAGCAATTGGCTCTTTTCTCCAGTCTACATATTCCTAAGGAAATATTCTAGGATTTAAGTTTACTAACAGTAAGATAGATAATAGTTCATTTCACAAAGCTTCCAGCCCTCAAAAATGTACTATCAATTTGGGAACAGCCTATGACTATTCCATAAAGTATGAGAGCTATTTTGTAGCCGCGCTCGTTCAGTGGTAGAGTGCTCTGGTTCGTGAAGTCTCCGATTCGATCCCGGTTCGTATCATGTAGGCTTTGTGGTGAACAAAAACAGCGTTTCCTCCCACTTTCTTCATTTCGGCAATTCCCTCATCATCTACCAATCGGTCTAATCCAAAGCTGCCTAAAGGCCTAAGATAAAATTTAATTTAATAAGAGCTATATAATGAAGTCAAATCAACAGTGGATACGCAACTTTGCATTTTCATCCTTCCATTGAGTATAAATTTTTTTGGAGTAACTTGTGAAGAAATCAAATAATTTGATACAAATAATTCATGTATACAAAAACTGGATTTTCTGTTTTCTGTGTGTTCGTTTTCATATGTATTACAAAAATAAACATATGTGTACTATAAATTGTAAACTTATAATGTGAACACATTTGTTAAAATTATATGTTGATCTCTTTGGTTTTGGTTTACATTGTAAGAATTTATTATCACATAAGGATTGAAAGGTGAATTTCAAGCTTACATCCCCAGTAGCACACAAACGTGTTTTGAACGTTAATTTTTTTGTTTATTTCGTTGATTAACCGTTATCGGTTGAAAAAAAAAAAAGCACGTTTAATTTTAAATTATCTTTCAACGAAGTCTTGATATTGTTCAACGTAGATTCAACTGTTATTTTCAACTATTGTATACGTTTCATGGGATACTTTCTAATTTAATGGAATACAATTTGTAATTAAAAGCTAATTGAATGTCCTTAACTATTAATTTGTGTCTACTTTTGCATGTTGAAAACATGTTGAATTTCAAACTATATACCACTGAAAAACTGATTTCGTTGATAAGACGATGTGACGTGCCTTTAACTATTATATTGAACAGTGCCCTTGATTATCTTTCAAAGTTAATCGCATAAAAATTGTGCTTAAAAGCGAATAGAATAAAATTAACTACGTTTCTCATGCTCTAATTTGCATGCTGAAAACAAATTGAATTTTAAACTACATTTCAACGAACATTTAATTTCGTTAATAGGGCCTTAGTGTGAAGTGTTTCCAACTTTCCTTTCAACTATGACATAGATTTCGCTTTATATGCCTTTTTCTAAGGCGACATATTACACTTACTGAGAAATACAAATTTAATAGTGAAGCGATGGTCAAAGTGTTAAAGAAAAAATGCACATAAAGAAAGAACCCCACATCATACGGTTAGATATTTACTGTTGGAAAATTAATTCTGTATATCATGATGAAAGCAACGGACAAAAACGCAGTTAAATGTGTATACCAATACAGCAACCATTCTCTGTTTTGGCCAACTAAGCCCATTTCTTCATCGTCTGCGTCTTGATTTCAACATTTATTTATTTATTAGGAAAACAACAGGCTAATGTCTATTTACAGTCTTCCATTACACAAGGAAATAATATAAATTAGACACATGACAATATACAGGTGTATGTATATATATATATATATATATATATATATATATATATATATAAACCCAATCACATAGAAGAAAAAAAAACATGTTAAACCCAATCACATAGATCTAAGCAAAGACATTAATACCGATGGAATAAAAAAATCGCATAAAACAAAACAAAGACATTAATAGAGTTTTCATAAGATAGAATAAAAGTATATAAACGCAATCACACAGAACAAAACAAAGACTTCAATATAATTTCCACAAGATAGAAATTTAGTAGTTTATTCTCTCACATTGAATCAATCTAGAGCGTATACCCGTTTTTGTCATATTGTTGATATCTATCTCGTTATCTTCTTGTAAGTACTTATTATAGGTAGCACAAGATCGCCATATAGGAGACTTTAACATAGAATTTGTTCTGGGTTTGTTACAGAAGAAAAAAATATTGTTGTGCATACAAGTTCTAAGTGAGGGAACTTTTATACTAATAGCTGCGGTTAAGTCTATACAATCAACTTCAATATTAAATATTTTCGAAAGAAATAGAATATCGTTAATAGTTCTTCTTTTTTACCAACGTCAGAAGATCACAGTTTTCTGCCAGTAGCGACGACGAACCAAATTTTGGATAGAAACCAGTTTGTTTGTATGCTAAGAATCTCAAAAATTTTGACTGAATTAACTCAATTGTCTTATAATATTTACTGCATTGTGGATTCCATATTATAGATGCATATTCCAATTTTGATCTGACATAGTTAAAATACAGTAACTTGAGAACCTGTGGATTATTAGTCTTTTCCTAATCTCATGAATAATCCTAAGTTTCTATATGCTTCATTTTTTATGGTCACAATATCCGTGTTAAATGTGCATCAAAAATTACACCCAGATCTTTTACTGAATTAGCACTGTTTAATTGAACGCCGTTAATTGTGTATGTGCACGTATATTGATTTAAATTAAGTTTAGTGAAGGAGACAGTTTTGCATTTATTAACATTAATAACAAGATTATTTTCCTCACACCACTTAGCAACATTGTTTAGGTCACTCTGAAGTTTATTACAGTCCTCAATACAGGATATTCCCAAATATATATTTAGGTCATCAGCAAATAGTTTTTTTTTTTTTTTAGAGTTTTTAATATAATCTGCTAAATCATTAATGAATATTAGAAATAGAAGAGGTCCTAAATTTGATCCTTGAGGAACACCTGATCGAATTTCGTATTGCCTGGAAATAAATACTTTGTAAAGAACAGACTGTTTACGATTTTTTTAAATACGAAGCAATGAACGTTAATGAAGGTTCTGTAAAATTAAAGTAGCTGAGCTTACGTAACAGGATGTCATGATCTACAGTATCAAATGCTTTTGCCAGGTCAGTGTAGATAACATCAATTTGCACACCTCTGTCTAAACCTTGATGCTATGTAATCAGTAATTACAGCCAGATTTAAGTCTGTTAACCTTTTAGTAGGAAAACCATGCTGAAATGGTGATTTTGCACTTCGAATACTTTAGCAAAGGAATATAGTATCGAGATAGGTCTATAGTTTCTTACTTCATTTTTAGAAGTTGATTTTGGAATTGGGCAAACAACAGCTTCCTTACATTAATTAAGAAATGTCGCCGTTTTAATTGATAAGTAAAAAATAAACTGTAGGGGAAGTTTAAGAATTTCTCCGCAGCCTTGCAAGACATAGGGAGGTACGTGGTCTGATCCGATTTATTTTTTTGGTTTCAATTTCTTTATGCATCCTGTATTTCTCCTAATGTTACATTCAACAGTTCGAATGAATCTATTGAATTGCATTTGTTGTCTATATCATTTACTTCATATTTTGCAGATGATTTTTGATATACTGATTGAAAGTGACTTGCAAAACAACTGACAATCTCGTCATTATCGTAGGACATACTTGTCCATTGTATGTCATACTTGCAGGTGGAAGATGTGTTGTTGTTGTTTTGTTTTTTTGTTTGTTTTTTTCTTGATAAACTCCCAAAAGTTACTAGGGTCGTTTAGAATAGTATTTTCACTATCGCTTCTGGTAAGCTAATGATATGTATTTTTTACTTGTTTTCGCAATTGTACAAATTCTCTATAATGATAATGAGAGTTTCCAATCGCTTTTTTCCATTTCTTATGATGGTATGATTTACGTTTAATATTGGTAATGATTTTTCTGGTAAACCAGCATGGATATGAATTTGAGGTCATTTTCTTTGCTGAAACACATTTATCCAAAGAATCATAAATTATTTGATAGAACCTAGTAAGAGCTTCATTGACATTATCAAAATTTTCTAAACATTCCCAGTCAACTCTAGCTAGTTCCCTATACAGTCATTCAAAATTGGCTTGCCTGAAACTATAACCTCTAATATTGCTTTTTGAAGGTTTGGTACAAGTTATTCGTGCAGGATGGTGTTGATCTTCTTTCACAATAGGAGAAGTTTTATCATAGACCTCATAATAGATAGACTTAGCACACTTCCCCATTTCTGGCTGCGCTAAAACTAATGGATTTTTGTTCAGAGCGCGTGATCTTGAATCCACCCGCTAGGTAACTCTGTCATAGACCTCATAGTAGGATATGACGTCTATGGCACAGCTACCTAGCGGATGGATTCAAAATCACGTGCTCGGAACAAAAACCCATTAGTTTTAGCGCAGCCAGAAATGAAGAAGTGTGCTAAGTCTATCTATGGTTTATGGTTTCATGTTCAACCTTGACACTTTTGATGTTTGTTAAAATTAAATCTAAAGTCCGTTCGTTTTTGTTTGTTATGTGGTTAAGCGATTCTAATTCAAAATATGTCACAAAATGTACTAATTCCTGACATTTTGCTGTGGCATTTATGATATTTAGATTTGGTCCCTCTATTTCAGGTATGTTAAAGTCCCCCAGAAGGCAAACTGTACTCCCCGGTTGACAGCTGCTTTCAAGATATGTAAAAAAAAAATGTTCATAGCGTTCAAGCGGTGAATTTGGTTCAAAATAAACAACACTCATGTACATAGATAAAGTAGTACTTACAAATTTAACGAAAATGCAGTCAAGATCATATTCTATATTATCCATTTGAGAAACATCATATTATTGTTGTACTGCTAGAATTACTCCCCCTCCCCAACATTTACCAGGAATTTCTGTATTCTTATCTCTCCTGAATAGCACATAACGATCGTCAAATAGTTCAGTCATAATGAGAATCTCCCAACCATGTTTCCACTAATGCTACTACACTGTAATTACCTGACAAAATATTACAATATATTTCTTTTGTTTTGGTCCTGGCACCATTGAGGTTTTGGAAAAGTACATCTAAAGAAAAATCACAAAAATCCCCCCTTTCAATAACACTTGCTTTGCGGTTGTCCTCTTTTGTTGTTCGAAGAGAAATAGCGGCTTCCTTCCTACCTGACTGAAAGTTAACATTCCTTGGTTGTCAACAGGAGGCCTTCCCCCGAAGTTGAGAGTTCAGCAACATTGAACTTTTCCTAGATTCAGCTCCAGGTATATTTTTAGCGGGCTCGCTGAGCACATTGCCACTACCACCACTAGCACAAACACCTGTTTCTTGAACACACAATTGCAGTGATGAAATGCGGTCATCCGAGACACTGGTCTGAGGGTTGTCAGATATATCCTGCCCGGATGTTACAGCTGGGGCATTCGAAACCGGGTTACCACTATTCATAGTCACATTGCATTTATTTTTAACTGTTGTTGCGCCTTCACTAACTAAATGATTGCTTCCCGTTTCAAAGTCCCATGTACTGTACTTCCTCCCGTCTTTCACTAAATATTTATACTGCAGATGAGCACTGAAACCTCTTCTTTTAGCTTCTATCATGTATTCCTTCAGTCGATTTCTTTCAGTACGAACAGCTGCTGAAAAGTCTTCATCTACGAATTTATAGATTTTTACTTTCAGTTTGTTTTCAAATAAGTCGCGCACCTTTTCTTCAGTTTCAGTCCATGTATCTCGATCTGTTTCCTCTAAGCCGTACACTACAACATTTTGTCTTCTTGACCTACTTTCCAAATCGTCTACCTCTTTCTCTAGCCATGTGGTGTAGACTTGAAGATCATTAACATCTTTGCAAACGTTTTCAACTGAATCAATTCGATTACCTAACTTGTCCAACATTTTCCTCACTTGTTATGCTCTCCTTCATACTACGCATTTCTCGCACCAAGTCCTTCATGTCTGTTGCATCTGATCTAGGGCCAGGGTTCGGTTCCACGCATGATATTAAAAGAATTGTTAATATCACAAAACCGTACGAAAACGTAGCTTTGTATGTAGCGGAATCACACAACGTTAAGAAAGCGGAATCTGCTTTCTTAACTTTCCTTGCAAATCACGAGAACATGCCTATCCTAACGCGCCAAACCATGAGAGACACACCCATCTTCAGCGTTACACTTCACTACACTCTGGAGACTCAGCAACAAGCGTCCTCACAGTACGACTTCTTTCCTAGAATATGTTTCTTCTCAACCATTATTCAACGTCGAATAAACCGTTGAACAGGCGGACATTTCGGTACATTTACAACGTTAAAATTAATTTCAGTACTAACGTTTCATCCACGTATTTTCAACGTATGTGTGCTACTGGGGTGATTCAAACCACAGAATGATAAAAAAAAATACTGCACTTTATTTCTACTCTTTCCTCCGAAAATGTATACTTTTGATTCAAATCGTTGATTTAAAACAAAAAAATGATCTCATTTAAATCAATCAACCTTGCTTAAATATATTGACAGATAAGTTAGCAAAATCGAGACTGCATCCAGTGACGTACGCAGGGGGTGGGTCTAGGAGGTCCCACGAATTTATTGAAATCAAAAGTATTTTCTGTATGTATGGAAGGATCAGAGCCAGAGTGAACTCAAATTATTCGTACTATCTTTATTCACTTCTTTTATTGATATGCAAATTAAGTCGCTGTATTTCTGACTCAGTGAACTAGCTTGGACTAAATTAGATCTGTACTCTAAAAATTGTCCATTTATTTCAATAATGTGTATAACTCTGTACCGTGATTTCAGAACTGTTAACTTGATTCCCGGTAACAGTTTACAACGGCTTAGTGTAAGTCACAGTACCGGCTCCGGAGCTGGCGATGGATTTGGAGAGATACTAAATGCCATCCATATTTCTAACTGCCTCGATCAGTCCGGTATCGGGTTAAGTTTACTATCGCCGGACCAATTTTTAGAGATTTCCAGGAAGAATGGAGGCAATTTACTTCTGTTTGTGATGGAAAGTGCAATGTGGGTAACATTAAAAGTGAGTAATAATGTGTTTTTAGTTAGTTTTGTAGATGTTTTAAAACGAACTATATTTGGTGGCGGAAGGAACTATTTGGCCTACAGTTACAGATGGCAGTGTTCAAATGGCGCGTGTTTGTGATGGTTGTGACATTACTTGCGGTAGTTTTGTCGAATCGTAAAAAAATGACGAGGGAAAGTTGTTGAAATTGTGTGAAAGACATAAGTCAGTTTGTGGTAAGTGTGGAAACGAATTGGATGTACTGAAGAGAAGAGGAACATACTATTTCCAGTGTGGGAAAAGGCATTCATGTAAGTGGCAAAAATCTGCAACGAAAGGAAGTTTTTTTCCGAAGGAAGTAGGTTGATTTTGGCTGAAGCTTTACTTGTAGTATATTGGTGTTTGTTGAAGCGGGCAAGGTTCCAGAACACAGGTCCCCCTGAGTGAATTCAATATACTAGCATTAGCAAAATGTCTTTAATTTGTTTATGATATACTAACTTGAACCTAACCTAACATTTTGTCACAAAACATAGGTAAACAGAAATAACTTATAGTTTTCAAAGTGTAAAAATATAGGGGGACCTACGTCCTAGAAACTTCCCGTTGAAGCGGGATCGACAGAAATTCCTGGTATATGAACTGAAGTGAAGCTCATGCACTGTAGTACACTGGACCAACTACTGAAGGTACGTGCGAATATGAAATGAAATGTGAGAGAAAGGCATGTGTGTTTTCGCTATTAAAAAAAACAACACCGAACATGACTTACCTAACCTCCAAATGTCCTTTGTGAGTCGCTGAAAAAATAAAGGAAAAAAACCAGCGAAAGTGGGGGGTAAGTTTTGTGATTTTGGTCAGGTCTGGTCCGACGATAGTAAACAAATGTCGCAGTATCTTCTACATACAAGTCAGTGCTACGAGAACTACTTCCCTTCCCAGTCGCATTTCGGTTTTCATTTGTTGCCTTCGCCGTGTACATGGTTCCTGTAGTTCTTTTGAGCTTATTTCACCAGATAAACGAAAAAACAAAACAAGAAAAAAAGTAAAAACAGTCTTTTCAAGATTTCATAGTTCTGATTCATGAGAAATAGGTCTCTGCTAATTTTTGCTATTGCGTAGGCCATGTATGGAAGTGAACCTGTGTGTTTCCAAACTTCACATAATTATGCTGGAAACATATTTCTCATGAATTTTTAGAAAATTTGTGGACCACAAAGGGAACCAGTAAATTTTATCTGTAACCTCAAGTAAATTATGTACAGTACTAGATAAGAATAGGACTTACTACTGTCACGATTTACTACTGTGTCTAGGAACTTCGCACGCATTTTAATGGTTGTAGGAACGCAAAGTAGCTATATGAGGAGTTTCCAGTGCTCACTGCCACAAAAAACTAAACCGCAGTATTAATGGGTTAACTATATAGTAGTGACAAACCAAGTTTTAGAAATTTAGAGGATGAATTGAGATAATTGTGCGATGTTTGTGAGTAATTGGGACGAAAATAGTAATGTGGGTAACATTATATAAATGAACAATAACATTATAAATGAATAATAATATTGCTGTAGTGTGTTTTAAAGATGTTTTAGGACGCACTGCATGCTGTGGCGGAAGGAACTATTTTGCGTAGAGTTACAGTTGTTGTCATGTGGGAGGCGGTAAGGAGGTGTTGAAATGGCGCGTCTTTGTTATGGTTATGACATTTATTGTGTTAGTTTTATTGAATCGTATAGAAATGACGAGGGAAAGTGAACTTTCAAGGATAATTAAGAGTATTTATGTGAGGAAAGTAAAAGGCCCCGAAACAATTGTACGCGACTTTCTAATGGAAATTGGGAGAGTTAACACACCTGTGTGCTGAAGGTAACTGTGAATATGTGTAAGAATATATATTTTGTAAAGATAAATGACCGCACCTAACCTCCGCGTTCATATGATTAGTAATTTAAAATAATTTCCGAAAAATGCAACGAAAGAATTATTAATAATAAATGTGAACATGTAAAAATATATTTTGTAAAGATACATGACCGCACCTAACCTCCACGTTTGTATGGTCACTAATTTAAGATGATCTACGAAAAGTGCAAGAAAACAATTGCGTAAACCATGAACACGTAATGTGTTTTAAGCGATTTTGGTTTGGTTGTAGTGATTTTAAAATTGGTCCGTCACTACTATAGTAATGCCGTATTAATAAACGATGATCTACCAAGCTATTCAATACTTACCCAGCATATTTTACGTGCAAGAGTATTTTCTCAATATAGTGTCCTGTAGAATGTTTCTCCTTAACTATTTCGCTGCTGCATTGTATTTTGAAATTTTAATTCCTAAATGTATACTTACTTATTAAGTTGAATATTATACACTTTCATCATACTATACACATCACACTTGATGTTAATATCATACCTTTTGGTTCCCCTGAAGTGCGATCTTTCACAACCCATATCTCCTCAATTGTACCGAACTTCTCAAATGCCTCTCTAAATTCTTCCTCAGTAATTGTTTTTCCACATACAATGAAAAGACGTGAATTTGGCGGATCATCGTACTTGGTGTCTTTTCCCGACTTCCCACCATCTGATCCGTAAATTCCGTCTCTGTCACGCATCTCCCTATCACTCACTTTCCGTCTTTCGGCCATGGTACGTTGTACATTTACAATACACAACAATCAATGTTGCCAACACATAAAAGCGATTTTCAACCTAAATCAATGTTCGAAATTCACCAGAAACCTCCGCTCCAGGAAGTTCGGTGTCAATGATAGTGTAGTGAGGATGCGTCGCCGGAATAAGCGCGAAAGGAACTAGCGCGACAGGAACAAGCGCGAAACGGAAGTAACGCGAACGGAACAAGCGCGAAAGGAAGTAGAGCGAACGGAATAAGCGCGAAATGGAACTAGAGCGACAGGAACAAGCGCGAAACGGAATTGGAGCGACAGGAACAAGCGCGAAACGGAATTAGAGCGAAAGGAACAAGAGCGAAACGGAAGTAACGCTAACGGAATAAGCGCGAAACGGAATTAGAGCGACAGAAACAAGCGCGAAACGGAATTAGAGCGACAGGAACTAGCGCGAAACGGAACTAGAGCGACAGGAACAAGCGCGACACGGAATTAGAACGACAGGAAGTAGCGCGAAACGGAATTAAAGCGACAGGAAGTAGCGCGAAACGGAACTAGAGCCCCAGGAACAAGCGCGAAACGGAATTAGAGCAACAGGAAGAAGCGCGAAACGGAATTAGAGAGACAGGAACTAGCGCGAAATGGAATTAGAGCGACAGGAACAAGCGCGAAACGGAATTAGAGCGACAGGAACAAGCGCGAAACGGAACTAGAGCGACAGGAACAAGCGCGAAACGGAACTAGAGCGACAGGAACA
>JAGDQP010005624.1:0-13637 GCA_022664845.1 Lepisma saccharinum
CCCCCCCCCCCCCGTTAGGGGGGCCCACTTCAACTTCGGGGGGCCAGGCCCCCTCCCCCCCGGGATCGGCGCCCTTGACCTCATATCAATAGGCAGTAAATCGGTGAGAACGTGATAAACCGTATTGCAATCGTTAGTGAATGAACAAACCTTGCTGGAGATATATGCCACAACTAGACAATCAGTGTACTTCACGACATGGTAATTAAGAAGTAATTGTGTTTATATTCCTTGTTTTACACTGTGAATTACTCTGTAGACTGGAGAAATTCAGGGAAATAGACTGCAAACGTTATTAACATATAACTAGTTTTCTAGTTCCAGAAAGAAATTTCCCATTTAAATAATGTGCTTTTAATATTATACACCTCGCTTCTCTCACCTTAATTATATTGACTAGAAATGCGTCGTTGTGCGCTGAGGATGTACCAACACAATTCATATACAGCTACCAATACGACGTAGAAGTAGTAGCAATTACCATTAGTGAACTGTACGGCATTCGATTTCGTGATATAAAAGTTCTGCCTTTTTTGTGCTGAAAATTATGAACCGATTCCATCAATTTTAGAGGAAAGATTAGGACAAAAAAACGTACACCGTTCCGTTGCGACACTCACATATATACAGTTAGTTTCGGATCTAGCGAACTATAAGCCCGATTTTGATGCTTGAACTTGCATTTGAAAGCTCTTTGCCATATTAAGACTGAAAAAAAATGGGTCAGTAGGACCTCCATGGGATCCCCTCGGGCGGTTCGAAAAAAAATCAATTTCACATTTCTGATTATAGCACTATATTTTCGGCCGAAATTTGTGGAATCGTACTCAACTTCAATGCCTTTCAAAACGGTGTATCAGACGTCAAAATCGGTGAAGGACTTCAAAAGTTATGACTTATATTAGCCCAATCACCGAATTTTTAAAAATGATGGAAAAGTGTGTCTGCCATTTTATGTATTTTTTGCTTTAGCCCCAAATGGTTGGTACCAGGTGGTTTTGGGAGTCAATTGCGGGCCCCGTAGGAGTAAAAAATGCTTATTTTTATAGGAGTTACCGTTTTCGAGATACGGAGCCTACCATGGTCCAAAAGGTCCAAAATCAACATGGGTTATTAATTTAACTCAAAATATTTTTATGGATTTTTTTTAATAGGCAGCCTTACAAAATAGGTGATAGTACAAAAACCATTTCGTGGTAAAGGGAAGAGTGACGCAAGAATTCTACTCACAATAGAAGTGATATGCATTTTGCGAGTGACTTTCTTTGTGTCACTATGGCGGAAGGGAGGATACTAAGTCTCTTAATTTTATTACAAAGTTAACACTTCCACTATTGTGACACAATAAAGTCACTCGCAAAATGGATATCACTTCTTTTGTGAGTATAATTCTTGCGTCACTGTCTAAACTAATATGGACAGAAACTTCGGCTCTATCTCAGTTCTAATTTCCCTTTGGTGTTCGACTCGGTTTCTATTTTTTATCTTAATTCTTACAAATAAAATAAATATAATTTGCAGGATATATTACGTCGGGTGTTTGAAAAGTTCTCGGCCTAAGTATGAAGAGATACGTTTAGAACAACGTAATTGAATGTGCATTATTACTGACTCTATACTAGTTATTGTTAAAAATTTAAAGGCTCTAGCTCATTTCCTTCCTTCTTTCTAAGGCCTGGAAAGTGGCTGAAGTGAACAGTTCAGCCGAAAATGGAGAACACCGGTCATATAGTATATGCAAAAAAGAACTTAACACGCAAGCAGATCCATGAAAATATCGTCCAAACATTGGAGGTATATGCTCTTTCATATTCAACAATCAAGAAGTGGGTAGCTTAATTCCAACGTAGCAGAAGGTTCTCTAAAGATGATTCCCGTTCGGGAGGTTCTACAACTGTCACAACTGACGAAATGATTGAGAAAGTCCACGACATAGTGTTGTCAGATGGACGACTGACCACAAGATATATTGCTGAAGAACTATAGGCATCTCCCCAGAAGGTGACATAATTGTTAATGTGCTGGACATGTACAAGCTGTCACTGCTATGGGTGTCAAAATTCTTTTAGTGCAGATCACAAACACAACAGGATTAAAATGGTACGTGAGAATCTTTTCTTGAAAGAGATCCAGACACTTTTTTGGCCCAATTCGTAACTATTGACGAAATTTGCGTTCACCAATTGGGCCACAATTGGGAGGGTGTAAGTGGAGTTTTGCATGATTTCTATCGAATTTGGATCGCAAAATTTATGAAGTTGGGGGTGTTCTCGAGGATTTTGGGGGGCGGAATCACTGGTTATGATCTAAAATGTGTTAATATTCATAAAATCAAGACAATATGAACAGGCAATTTTGTTCTATATACGAAAAAGTAAAAGACGACACAACACAAAACACTTACGTGCGACAAAAATTCTATTGCCAAATTCGAAATCAGCAACCCCAAATTAGTAAAGAATAGATAAACTTCTTCAACTTACGGGAAAAGGTTTAAAATGTTGTCTTCTGTAATCACCGGATTTGGATTGAATTCGATAGCTGGCCATATTAACTTACATGTTCGCTTGATTTTCTTAATTACATCACTTACGTTGTTTTTAGTGTTGAAACTGGCAATGTAACGTACTTCTCTGAGCTCGTCATTTTATTCAAGTTTTGGAATCCAATTTAAAATATTTCTGTAAAATTGGCATTTTTCACTTGTTTTATTCAAAATGAAAGTTTGAAAAAGTAAATGGTAATATGAATGGGTTCGAACCGACGACCTCAGATTTAACTCTGATACTTTCATTTCCAAGCATTAGTCCATTACACCACAGAGAACGCTTAAAACTTTTGCACAATTACTATACCTTTTGCCGGTATTGAAAGATGGTTTCATTTCGAAACTTAAACGAGAATATTTGTCTTTATAAACGCAGTTTACAGTTACATTGTGTTATTTCTCCCTTTATTGGAGAGTTTTTTTTATTTTTTATAACTTTAGTGAGTGTAACTGTTATTATTATTCACCTATGTTGCTTTATAGTTATTGAGCTCGTGCTTTTGGACGAAGAACTAAGTTTAAGCAACGGAGTTTAAGTGTCTGTCTCTATGTAAAGGTTCTTCAATCGCTGCTTTAGCGAAATCTGTATCAAGGATGGGGGAGGATACTTAATTCATTTGCTCTCCAGAACTGATTAAGCGCAAACTTTCCTGTATGGTGTGTTGCCTATCTTCGCTACTTTGCATTTCAGGAACTTCCTTCGCACACTGTACCAACCCTGACATTCCACTCTTGTATCCTTGCAGCAAGTGTACCAGAACACACTGCTGCAAGTTTGTAACGTGTCATGTAACACTTTCGTTTTAAGTTTGTTTTAAATGTCATGTCAAGCTGTTTGTAAACTTGCATACTTGACATGTCGAACTGGTTGCAAGCCTACTTGTCCAATGCTATCAGGGAATGCAAACTTTGGTCCATAATTGGATGAAACCGGAAGTGGACGATCAAGGTTAAATTATTGTACTGGCGTCTTTTTCTCGAAGCTGGCCGATCACTCCAATATCGTTTTACATAGAGCTCGATGACGGAACCAAGGCTAAACATTGTTTTAAAGCTTCCTTTCGTTCGGAATGCACAGACTATATCGTCACTGTTTTCACGAAGTGACGAATGTTCAACGTACAAGTATTTAGTACTGAACAGTCGTCATTTCGTTGAAAACAGCGACGATATATCCTAACTAGTTCCGTCCTCTATCATACACTTCCATAGACTGTTTGGACCGATTGCAAAGATGGTCTTAGTCTAATGGTAAGTCTACATTAGGCCTTGTTGATCAACATGTTTGTGTGCGCGAGGATTATCTCAAGACCGTGACAATCTTCAATAAATTAATTTGCTTAACAAGTAAGGATGCGTATGTATTCTCCTTGTCTTCAAACTTCCTAACAAGAATGAAATTGTTTATTTTGGTTTACTGCACAAAAATGTGCACTGACTTTGTACAATTTTTTGCGTGACGTTTATAAATTGTCACGGTATTTAGATAATC
This sequence comes from Lepisma saccharinum, assembly GCA_022664845.1. Taxonomy (NCBI): domain Eukaryota; kingdom Metazoa; phylum Arthropoda; class Insecta; order Zygentoma; family Lepismatidae; genus Lepisma; species Lepisma saccharinum. The sequence continues at coordinate 4,041 of JAGDQP010005624.1, forward strand.
CTCGCGCGCACAAACATGTTGATCAACAAGGCCTAATGTAAACTTACCATAAGTTGGGCATAGGCTAAAAATTCAATTTTCAAATGCACCAGCTTGGCGTAAACCATGGTCTAACCTAGGTTTAATCTCTTTGCAATCGGGTGTTCGTTTCCGCTCCGTGTAAAACAATAATCCTCACAGAACTTTGATTCAATGTTATCCTAAATTCATTTATGTACATGAAAACTTTAAAAGATTATACTTCTAAATAACGATAGAAGCAATACGCCTTGCACTTACCAGAGAACATGAAATCATCCATGGAACAGTTACAAATTATTTACAGCTGTAAATCAAGGTGTATGTCTTTCGTTGCCTCACTAAGTACACAGAGAATACTTGTTAATTCTAGATAGCCAACGAGCTCCTCTGAAAGGTCATCAAGCTTATCTTGACTGCTTACTGTTCGTAAGTGAAACGGTACTGTTACAAAAGCGTTCAAGGTTATTGTAAGTTTCCTAACAAGGATTAAAGTGTACCACCTAACAGTGGTTTTTACCATGTTACTTCGTATCGCATGCAACTTGTTTTGTAGTGGGAAAAAATATAATTAGTATTACATTACATGATAAACTACATGGCATTGATGTCAGTGAAGTACTTTCCGCCTTGATTCAGTCCATGTATTTACTATGTAACAACAGGCTTATGAGTACTTAGAAGAAACTGTAGTATCTTATACGAGCAACTAGCAAGTGGTGTAAGGTAGGAAAGATTAACACCTGCCGGCCTGAGCCAAGGTTGCCTAAACACCGTAAATATATTCAAATTAACTCCTGTATTTTTATTTGTTTGTACAAAACAAGAAACCTATAATTAGGGATAGGAATCTGACGAAATATCATTCTTCTTTTTAATGATTTGAAAAGAATGCTCAAATGTAATAGGAAAAATAATCTTCATTTCATCTCAAAGTCAATAAATAAAAGAAACTGAATTACCAAAGCTACTGGTGCTTGCAAAGACAAAACAAGGAATAGTACCGGCATAGAGTTAAAATAGAATAGAAGTAGCGTGTGGCTGTTTTCTGGGCGGAGGGAGGGAAGTCAAGGGACGTAAGGTACGAGGCACTTCCACCACATTGACTGGCTCCATATTTAGAGGCCCTCTACACCGAGTATTGCCTTCTGATTCTTGCTTAATAAGAAGGGCGCATGTCAGATGAAACCTCCAAAATAGCTATCGTTGTTCGAAAAGACAGCTGTTTCGCAGGGAATTGATAATTGTAAAAATTTTGAAAATGTTCCAGATGTGTTGTGCTGTAGGCCTACATTGTAGTCACACGACAGAAATATGCGTTGCAAAAAGGTCACCGGCTGACCCACAATACTCGGAATAGAGGGACTCTAGTGGGACCACACAATGTGGCTGCCGCTGAACTAGATTTGGCTTCATGGGCGTCGTGAAAGCTCTCTCTATTCAATTCCGAGTACCGGTCTGCAAAGCGAAAAAAGAGGCAGAACCTACCGGTACTTGAAAACAAGCGAAGAAAATTATTTTGCATGATAAAGTTCTCTGTTTCTACAATATTTTCATATATACGAGTTTGTTGTAATAGGTTTTTGCATAGAGTTACTTCCTTCTTCATGATAATCACACGAAAATTACTTCCTCCTTCTATGATGAGGAAGAATAAGGACAATAATAATAACCATATTGGAGTAGCCTGTAAGAATTAAAATTTTAACATTGAAAGTTAGTCACTAAGAACTTTACTTCAGGACCGGTAACATATTATAAATAAGTTTGGTGTTAATTATTCTTTCAATCATTGTTTCCCATGGAAGAAGATTACATGAGGTAATTCACCTAAGTTTTGGAAAGACTATCAAATTGCATATAATATAACAGAAAAATAAATTAAAAGTCCAGACTTTAGTTCTGATTTCAAAACCTGATTTTCTTCTAATTTTGTCCAAAACCTGGTTTTAGATTTTTTTTTCTTTCGAACTACAGAACAATGTAACAGAAAACTTTACATATTGTGTATTATTCGAACATATAGGTGTCATAGGCGTATACACGAGATACGTCAGTGCTATTACCGTCCATACGATTAATTTCATCTTATCTAACGTGGTACTTCAAACTAAAGGATTAAAGTATGTTTTACTCCCGTTATCTCATAGTCTCGATGTACGTTTTATTATGGGTCATTGTCAAATTAATATATCTGAATGTTATTTCAAGTATCTTAAAGCTTAAAAATAAGAACCAAACTATATTTAACATAATCATTATATTATTTCTGTTGTATAGGGATAGCGTGCACTTAAATTAAAATTTATTTCATTTTCTCCAGCAAAATCTAGCCTACCCCTACGTGGACTGTTTCTTCTTACTTTTATCTGATATGTTGTTTTTTTGGATAATACTGAAGTTGTTTTTTTTTTGTTTTTTTTTAGAAAAAAAATATTTTTAAAACGTTCACTTCACTGTGAAAATAATCTGAAAATTACAAACAAAAATTATTAAATCCAGGTCGTAAATTAATCTAAAACTCACTGTCTCCCAAAAGGTTGTTCCCTCCGTGAACAGACAAGAAAGTTCTAATAAATTCCACCAGAGTGTGATCCTGGTGTTTAAACTCCATAGGACAAAGGACGAGGACGCCATCTTTGTTATGCCTACAAAAAGCTTGTCTTTTGTGTGCCTGTTTTACGTTTTGAAGGTTTAAAGAAATCAGAATCTGTTTGAAGTCGAGATCAACCACTTTTGTAGATAGCTTTTAAAAGGTTACTTTTCTTTAAGTTCATATTTAAGAGATTAATTGTCTTGGGTATATGGGGTTGTTAAAGAAATGAGGACTGCCTAACCTATTTAATTCAAGTCTCAAAAATAAGACATCTTCTCCAATACGTGTATGTCCCTTACGTGGATAACGTCATTTCACGTAGGGAACATTAATGTCCACAAAGTTTACATAGTCTGAGTAAAATACGTGGAAAGTACCATTCTCGGAGTCCAGTAAGGTAAGGAGGTATATTTCTTATTTTATCCTAAGATTATGCAAAAATTGCTACTCGTGGAGTAGCGATACGATAACTTTTTTTTATATATTTCCCCTAATATTAGCAATGTAATAAAAAGAAAGAGACTTCTAGGTTTATTGGTTAAGGAGTTATGCCTCATTAACTAAGTGCAGATGGGAAAGCCAAGATGGCGGACTATTTTTTCAAAATGGCAGGAAATGCGCAACTGGATTTTTTGTAGGTTAATAAGAGCGTTATGTAAAACATATTCGAGTAGATCTCAAACACTAATTAAGTTGTACGATGTACACCTTACTGTCAGGCACAGTGGGAGAACCAACAACTGGAAGATCTCATATATAGGTAATGGAAACCGCTAGTGGTTAAAATGGGGAAACCCTTGCTGACAACCCTTGGAAATTGTTGTGTAATGAAGCTGGAAGTGTTTTTAAATGACCAGATGTTGAAGGATCATCTAATGTGAAAGCAAGGGAGGCTTATCTTGTTCTCAATCAGCCATTATCAGCTATATACTGACAAAACAGGCACATATCAGCTTATCCCATAAGTAATGTCGTATTTGTGCATCATGAAGAAAAGAGCGATAACTTAGCTGGACCGTTAGTCACAAAAATAGCCTCCACCGGACTCCACAACACTCTGCTACCTGACAACCAGTCGTTGAATCTCCCACTGAAAGAGGTCACCAGTTTTGGAGACAAAGGACTGGGTCACTGTTCGTCGCACGACATCCTTATTTTATAGTGTCTTTTCGGAAATGATTTGCAGCCTGAAAAAAAGACAGTAATGTGTTGGTGCAAGATCTGGTGAAAACGCCAAGTAGGGAAGTCTCTCACGCCTACATTCCTCGATCTTAGCACAGGTCCTTCTTGCCGTCTGTGGGTGAGCGTTATCAGCGTGGATGAACAAATCCTTGCGATTAACCAGAGCAGAAGGTTTCGCCAACAATGCAGTGCGTAGGCGATCAAGCTGCTGACAGTAGACATCCGCATTCATAGTCTCATTACTTTGCAAGTGCTCAAAATGAATTATCCCACGGATGTCCCATCAAACACTCAACATCACTTTGCAGAGGTGGAGACCCTGTTTTGGCACAGTTCCTGCCACTCCCCCTCTTTAGGTACCCATTGTCGTTTGCTTGTAATGTTATGGTAGAAGAACCACTTTTCATCGCCTGTCACCAATCTCTTCACAAATGGCTCACGTCTGTGGCGGGTGAGCAAGGAACTGTAGATGTCAACTCGCTGCTGCCTCAATCCAGCTGTTAACGCATTAGGTAGGTATTTTCTGAGTTTCGACACGTACCCAAGGTCCTGTAGATGACAATGAACGGTCGAATGGGTGACATGGAGTTCGGTGATCAGTTCTTCAACAGTTTGCATTGGATTTGCCTCCACCGCTGCTCGCAGGGCATCGTTATACAGCTGCATAGGTCTCCCGTCTCGTGGCCTATCGGTAAGGCTGGTGTTCCCAGATCGAAACATCTAAAACCACCTCTGGTGCTTGCGCACATCCACAGCACCCTGACCATATACAGCGTTGATGTTTCGTGCCGCTGCGTTGGCTGGATGCCCTTGGTGAAATTCATACAGCATGATATGCCGTATGTGGTCCTCATGATCAAACAGAAGCCACACTTCCAAAACGTTGAGTAGACAGTTCTCCTTCTACACACTGCTGCACAATCGAGAGCTGTATATGACAGCTGTGACACGTGCCGTCTACTTCATAATATTCGCTCATCAAATGGCGTCATTGCAGTGGTAATTGCACATACGGCATTACTTATGAAATAACCGGATATGTACTTGGAACGTTTCAACGACATCCCCAACTCTAGCTAAAATTTCGTAAGTGTATTTTACTATAATCTGTAACATTGTGATTGTTTTATTTCGTGTTGTGAAAAAGTTACACATTTGTATGGAAACAAAATTTCTCTGCACTAATGAACAAGAATACTCTCAGGAGACAAATTATTCTACAAAATCATTATACAGAATTCGAAATGTATTCGATTTCTACTGACTTACATGTTTCATGTTTGTGATCTCGAAAATTAGCTAATTATATTTCAGAAAAAGGAAATTAAAATGTAAATTGAGTTGTGTCTACAATTAGTGGTATTGACAGTGTCTATTACCGGAAACTTTGGCAAGGTGTTACAATTTCTGAATATTCGTCTAAGTATGTGATATGAAGGAACTATTATATGGCTAAGTTTGAAGATGAATATAATCAACGAAACCAAATTGAATAAGTAACGTCGAATCTTTTAACGTTCTAAACATGTAAAGAATGATTATTTTGAAAATACTACAAAGGTTTCAATGACAAGGTTATCACCCTATTCACGTAAGTTCGTACTGGGTACGATTTCTTCCCATTCTTAAGCAATTCATCTAATATGGTTCTTTTAGATCAGAGATAACAACCTCATTTTGTTCGCGACACACTAACCTTTGTAGTGCGACTGCTGATAACGTTACAGTGTTATACAACAACCTTGTACACTATTATACACTATTCCTTGTGCAAAGCAGTAAAAGAATAACTTCAATTTCTTTCAGTTATGGAAGAGGTAATCTAATTTTGGTTCTTTATGTTCAATAAAGCTAAGTTTCTTTTAGCAGGGAATAATAGATTCATTTGTTTGTTGCAAAGGAAACGCCACAATCGCCTTAACATGACTTACCTTTCCCTCTTCTGTACGTTTGCACGGCAATTATTATTACAGCCTAATTGTTGCAAGATCTCTGCAAAACGTGTCATTTAATTCTACTTCCCTTCCAGTGAAGTAGCCGAATGGGTAGAGAACTAGCCTTCTAAGCCGAAAGAAGGAACCAAAGAGTCTTCCTATTGTTCACTCTTGTTTTGCTATGTATGAAGTCAGCAGGGACGGAAGCGTAGTGTTTTCTGCTTTTCGAAAATCCGATTATTTCTCTTCGCTTTCTTTTGTTTTATGCTCAACATGCACAATTGTAAGACGTAACACATTTCAAACTGTGGTTTCAGACTGGTGGTAGAAGGGACACAAATTTAGCTTGAATAACGACGAGAGCAGAGAGGAATTGCGACATTGACCATCTTCCTCCCACTCTTTTTTATCCTTTTGTGACTTGGATGAGTGATACAGTGTGTTGTTAGACGCAGTGAGAGAGCGGAAATATTGGGATTTGTTGTTTGTTCCTCTTAAATATTAAAACAGTTTTCCCATAAACTTAATTATTTTCTTTGGTATGAAGAACGGTCTCTTGGAAAAGAATGAAATTGCATTGATAGACCTTAGGCATCTAGGTCTCCGCCAAGAGACAACCTAGGAAGGGAGTGAGGGCAGGACTAGTTTGGAGGTGCCATCCCGTCATTCACCCAGCGTGACTGGGGTAAACCCTGGATACACCTCTCTCAGAATGACTGGTTATTACGATAGAATATTGGACTTTGGCATCAAAAAGTCAATGCTTCTTAATATTGTCGTTTTTTTTTACTCCAGCAATTACATAGTCTATAGTCACAAATGATCTACCATATCGGCAAATAATGACGTAATGACGACAAATTATAATCAAAATTGCATGCAAGAAATATATTTGAGAAGTTTATGATTGAGAGAGGGCAACGTAGAGGGGAATTTCCATGTAATAATTTTCGCGTCAAGGAGTTTATGTTGTACAGTACATAAGCATAGAAATCTCATGTGCCCTAAATTTTTCAACAATAAACTTTGCTCAAATAATTTCTTAGATGCAATTTTTCATTGTTATGTTACGTCATTATTTGACGCGATGTGACGATGTTACGCAATATTTGCCAAAAATACGCATTTTTAACATTAATTCAAAGGAACTTTCTCAAATTCCAGTATGACTAAACCCCTAGAAAGTTTAATCCTATAATTTGAAACCATCCTATCTATCTACACACACTCGTTAATGAACCAAAAATTCCTGGAGAAACTTAAGTGCGAAATGTAGAGAAAATAAGCACCACCCTTCACTGGTATAAAGTGTCTATTGAACGCTTCAAAAGCAAAATTATTATGGGAATAAAGTCTGTAATGAAAAAAAAAAGGAATTATCTAATACTGAATATTTTATTTCATCAGCGACACTACAATTTAATAAAATTCGGTTTAAATATCCTTACATAACATATATTAATTTTTAACGTTGGAACATATTGGAACGTCCCCGCTTCATTAATGTTGTAAAGTAATTTGTGGATTTCAGCGAGAAATACTTGAAGTTACGACCTAGTTGCCGAAGCTACAGTAGTACCTGAAAGCAGAAATAAAAAATATGTCTAAAAATGTTGTTAAATTGTCGTGAAGTAAGTAAAGTTATATTAACAAAGTTGTTACAAGTTTCATAAATATTCTTAGTGTGGTAAATAAAAGAATTGGAACCTGCAAACACTGCATGAACAAACTAAAATAATCATTTACAGAAAATGTGTTACAAGAAAATGTTAAAATTGTCATACAAAGAGTCATGTAAACAGAGATTGCACAAATAACAATATGTATTAACAACAGTGCTACGTGTACAAGAGCAAAGAGCAAGTAGCCATAGAACGTGCTATTTATTAAGGTCTGAATTGATAAAAAATTTAATGGTCAGAATATACACCAATGAATTACAACACAAAAATGTTCTTTCCCCATAGACGTGAGATACAAATAGAGATAAGATGCATTGATTTTGTTCTTTGTCATCTGTATTTACGTAAAAGCGAACACCATTCTTACCTTCCTTGTTCCAGCGGTAAACAAAGTCTCAGAGGTAAGTTCAGTCGTTGGTAACTTGATGGAGAAGAAAAGGAAATAATACATTCACCAATAAAGTTGTTTCAACCAGTGATAAAAACGTAATTAAATATTTATAACTATGTACTCCCTGACGAATATACTTGTCATTGTGTACTAAATTGTTAAATATAAAAATGATCTACTAACCTCCAGTAAAACCACCTCTCTGCGTCCCGCTAATGTTAGGTTCCGTCATCATGTTGCCAGGACCACGCTTTAAAGAACAACAAAAGAATGTTAACATAGTCATAAATAATGTATACAGCTGATATAAGTGTCGGATCTGCTTTGAATAATTTGTCACGTCCTCTAGTGTTTGAACATTTTGAATCTTGACATATGAGCAATGTTTGAAAGCAATTTTGTGCACATTCAGATTCATAGAAAATGGCAGAATTTTTTTCTGAGTACAAAAGCTGAGAAAGCTACTGTAATATCACGGAATTAGCGTGGTATTTTACTTATCACAGTGCCATCTCTTAAGCCCCTCGTACACGATTCAATAAAGCTTGAACAATAGCGTTGAACAAGCAATTGGATGAAAATGACGTCACGAGTCAGAGACTCCACACAGGAAATCTCTTGAATTCAAGTCTTCTCATCCAATTCGTCCTATTTAGAACCTGTCCTATTTCTATTGAATTCAACGCACTGATCTACCAATCACATCGCTGGTGACTTGAACACGTGATAACAGTGCTTCCGGAATGCTAAAAATTAAGATGTTAACATGGAGCAGGGAATTTTAAAAGCCTTGTTTTTATGATGCGAAATAAAGATATTATCAGAAAACCAAAATAAAATAAATAAAGTATCGCTACAAGAAATTCCATCGCATCTTGCTGAGGTAAAGTGTACCTGATGTTTCTTCTGTAGCTTTTGTACAATCACTATTGCAATAGAAATTGATACAGACGGTTTACTATAATTCCTAATAAAGTTCGTATTGTATTTAGAAGCAGTAGGATATTAATATTTAAAGTACCATTGAGTTGCTCATAATTTATGTGGATAGGTCGAGTTTTTATTTACTGTATGTAGGAAGTTCAAAGCTGCTAAACATAGAAGTATCTGGGTACACTTTACTTTAGGGCATGAAAAAATGTAATCTTTTCCAACGTGTGTGGAAGGGCTGTAAGTTTCGAGTCATGGAAGTATTAAATTAGAGTGAAAAAGCGAAAAGTACTTGGAACTTCTTGGCTGCTTCCACGTTGGTGAGCGAGCACATTAATTTGTGCATGAAATAGCGAAAAGTACTTGGAACTACTTGGCTGCTTTCACGTTAGTGAGCGAGCACATTAATTTGTGTATGAAATAGCGAAAAGTACTTGGAACTACTTGGCTGCTTCCACGTTGGTGAGCGAGCAAATTAATTTGTGTATGAAATAGCGAATAGTATTTGAAACTACTTGGCTGCTTCCACGCTGGTGAGCGAGCACATTAAACCGTGCATGAAATAGCGAATAGTACTTGGAACTACTTGGCTGCTTCCACGTTGGTGAGCGAGCACATTAAACCGTGCATGAAATAGCAAAAAGTACTTGGAACTACTTGGCTGCTTTCACGTTAGTGAGCGAGCACATTGATTTGTGTATGAAATAGCGAAAAGTACTTGGAACTACTTGGCTGCTTCCACGTTGGTGAGCGAGCAAATTAATTTGTGTATGAAATAACGAATAGTACTTGAAACTACTTGGCTGCTTCCACGCTGGTGAGCGAGCACATTAAGTTGTGTATGAAATAGCGAAAAGTACTTGG
>JAGDQP010005624.1:13737-52515 GCA_022664845.1 Lepisma saccharinum
GAAATAGCGAAAAGTACTTGAAACTACTTGGCTGCTTCCACGCTGGTGAGCGAGCACGTTAAACCGTGCATGAAAGAGCGAAAAGTACTTGGAACTACTTGGCTGCTTGCACGTTGGTGAGTGAGCACGTTAATTTGTGTATGAAATAGCGAAAAGTACTTGGAACTACTTGGCTGCTTGTACGTTGGTGAGCGAGCACATTAAACCGTACATGAATAGCGAAAAGTACTTGGAACTACTTGGCTGCTTCCACGTTGGTGAGCGAGCACATTAAACCATGCATCGCATATAATAAAAAATCTAACCTTCTTTAACCCGCCTTTGCTTATTCAGCATTGTGGCCATGATTTTTGTAGCAAATAACGTGTCATTCATAATACGACGCAATGCTATTAATATACCGCCGCATCCCTACAATCTTCATGTAGTAATGAACGCAAATAAATGTATTCCGACACGAAGTGTCACGATTAGTATGCCTCCACATGGCGCTATCTTGATCAACTGGAGTGCGTATGTAACGAAATATTAATAAAATATGCATTTTCATTTTGGATTGTTAGTTGTCGTTAGATGTTTATAGAAGTGCGTGTAACCGGAAATAAATAGAAATTTATAAGGATTGAAAAGAGTTTTAAATAAAGCAATAAAAAGTCGATGTTCGAGGCATCACCAACTTCGGAATCGCAGCCGTTAATCAGGTTATTATTTTATTAAAAGCGACGCATATCATGTTTAACATTCACTCCATGTTCCTGCTTTCAACGCAGAAAGTGCAAATCGACTCACGTGCTTTTGGCTCTATCACACTTCCGCTTAACTTATTGAATCGTGTACGAGCACCATCCAAGCACTTTCAACACTACTTGGATACAACTCTTTGATTATACCAGTTGGATCGTGTACGCACTCATCCAACTTCTTGTTCAAGAATTTGATTCAATGTTTATTGAATCGTGTACGAGGGGCTTTAGGGTTGTGCTCAACTGCATTCTGAAGGATAACGAACCGTACCATACCTCGCAGCTCCCGACTTAGCCCAGTTCGTAGAGTTTCGGATTGCTAGCCAAGGTGTTTGGCTCGTACCTAGATAACCTTGTTTTATCTTCTTCATTTATCAAGAACTTTATATTTTCTTTGTACTTATAAATAATTCTTCCCTTTGGCTTCGTTTAGTCAGGTTAGACCTTTTTGTTGTACGCATTTTCAGCATTTTCCAATCTTTACTTAGATAGCTTAGGTTGAGAAGTCGGATTATGTAGACTTCCTGACACCGACCAGAATAAATGATACTTTAATTTTATAACTGTTTCCAGTATCAATTCTGTGTTGTCATATTATGCACTCCGTCAGATTTAGAAAGTGTATCTATGGACTATTTTCTATAAATCTAAATGCAGCATTATACATAGTTGAGGACACCAATTAAGAATAACTTAAACAGTAGGTTTTATAATGAATTATATCGGTTGGGGTGAAGATCAACATATTCCTGGTAGTTTTATAATTGTTCGTAAAAATTATTGTTTATTTCTAATGTGCATATGAAACAATAAAGAATATACGTATTGTAATCTGCGCTATCTTTTTTCACATCTGATTCTTAATTTGTTTAAGTCACGTAAAAATCATCTATAAACAGACTTACTCTTTAATCAGGGACGTATTTAGTCCCCCTCCCTGGAATTCAGTGTTTGATGCAGAATTAGTATTATTTTAGGCTTAATTGTACATTTTCTACCCAGACATACTCTAGATGCCCTCCAAAGCCCTTAGACCTATTCCGATATCAATTTTTAGACACAGTCTACAAATAAATGTTTAGTTTTGCGCATAATCACTGTGGGATTCTATTGGTCAGTTGCGATTCGTTCGCAATGGATAAGATAATAAAATCTGGTGTCAAAACACATCATCACAACAAACATTCCGGTGGTAAACTTTTAGCGGATTCTTCTGGTAACTTGTTCTATACCGAAATATTTTTTACCCTATTCCTTCCATTGCAAATTAATTAAAGTCTGCTTACGGTTCCTGGGAATTCTCCTTGTGGTCCACGGCGACCAGGAGGTCCAGTACCTCGTCCACGACCTCTTCCATCATTTCCAGGTCTCCTACCACCCGGACGTCCTCGTCCAGGTCGTTCAGATACCCATTCTCCCTCAGGTCCCCCTTCTCCTGGTTCTTCATCATTGGCATAGTAATCTTCACCACCGTTTCTTCCTTCATCGTCTTCTTCACTACTATCATCGCCATTTTCATTGTCGTCATCTTCCTCATCGGATTCATCACTGGAGTCTCGTACAACCTAACAAGGAAAAGAGGAATACGCATTCTTTTACAGTCCTGCTGTTATGATCATTGAGTCTCATATAATCTTTCACTGCTTTCCTAACGTCAGTTTCATAGAAGGCAGTTAGATAGATATAATAGATTTATATATTAAGTAATTGTTTAGTAAAGTTGTTTCATAAAATAAAATCCTAGTTAGTTCGTTTTTGTAATAAGTAATTGGATTATACCAATAACTTGATTAGTGTATAATTTATTAGTTATATTGCAGTTAGCTTGCATCTATACATTTTAAGATAAGTTAACTTACATGTATATGTTGAAACACTATTGCCCAAATCACTATTAAGTCACTTTTTTCACTGTGTATTTTGCTTACTAGTGTTAAGAGTTCTTTAATTTCATTTCTTTAGTCTTTACTCGTGATTATTTTTTCCCTGTGTATTTGCTCACTAGCGTCGTTTTCTTTGATTTCATTTATTTAGTCTCTATTCATGCATGATTACTTCTTTTACAGGATATTAGCTCACTCTTCTTCGAGTAGCAGAGGTGCTTTGCATCCAACGTTTATAGAACTATCTAATAGGTTTGCCTCATACGTCGTGTCATTGACTCATCCAAGGATGTCAGAATTAGAAAATAGGATAGAATAAAAGCAACATATTTCGAATGTACCAACCTCAGTCCGCCATCTTGGTGTATACAGCTTGGAAGAGTGCTCTTTATATATAATTTAAATATTGATATGCTAATATGGTCAAATATATATTCTTAATTAAGCAACACAAAAAAGAATAATATTTTTGTTTCATAATCTGATCACTTTCATTTTAAGTCTTACACCCCTCTTTTAATTTCTGGCTGTGCACACCAAAAGGTGGTACGTTTTGATGTTTTTTTTTATTTTGGCCTATCCTCTAATTCTAACATCCTTGGATACGTCAGTGTCGTCACGCAGAGGGGTCCATTCCGGACAACAGTGAACACTTTTTGAATTCCGGTGATGATGTAAGTTGTCTGAGTTTGCGGGAAACTTATTAATCCGAAAGATCAATGTATAACTAAGCGAATCCTGATAGGGAAATATGAGTAACAGTAGCGCTCCTAGTGTCAGGGGAACGCAACACAAACAAAATCGATATTCAGTACTTCGCGTGGCATGAGAGGTTTGGGTCTAACTTGTAAGTCGAAATTGATAAGTATTTTTAATTTTTCCGGTTTCGACACGTCCATTCAATTCGCAACATAATGTTAAAGAAATCTACAATGGCAGCACGACCCACAAAACAATGAACGATAAATATACCGTTTTGAACTTTACTTAATGATACTGAAATATGCTACTTAAGTAGTATAAAACAGATGTAAAAGGAAATAGTTAATCTTGTTGTTCCAATTTGAGTCAAAATAGACCATTTCTTTTAGTTCTTAAGGCTGCTTTTCTTTCAAGCGTGCGTAACTTCCTTTGCCTGCGATTTGGATGAGTAGCTAATTGACACACGTGTTACATGTACAACAAGCAATCAAACACGTGTTTCAATTGGTTACTAATCCAAATCGCATGGAACGGAAGCTTCCAAGGAAAGCAGCCTTAACTTTGTTTTTACGTTTGCTGTTACTGTCTGACCAATTTTTTTTATTTATGTTTTAACTGGAGTTATACATAAACTGTCATCTGATCCTGTAAATAATAGGCCTATTCACGTTATTTGCAAGATTTTAGTCATAAATAAGAAAAGAGCCGCACAGAGAAAGCAAACTTCAAAACGCGAGTTAGAACTTAGAGCTGTTTTTCATGAAAGCTTGCGTTACTTGCTTTGCGTGCGATTTGGGTGAGTAGCCAATTAAAACACGTGGTGTTTCAAGATGTAGTTTTATTACGTGTTGTAACACGTGTTTCAATTAGCTATTCATACAAATAGTAAGCGACGCATGCAACGCAAGCGCGCTTGAAAATGAGCCCTAAAAGTTTGGTACCGTTCTGAACAAACTGAAAGTTACTACTAGGTTAACTATGCCCTTTTGTGTCTGGTTTCAACTACTAACTTCGTTTTCAACACAATCGAACATTCCAAACTATTAAAGCTCATTGATAACTATCATACTACGTCGTTCTCGCGGGAGTATTATTCCCTACGTTTAAAGTGATTAATATGTGTCATATATATATATAAATCACAGCCATATTCAATCCACTAGTGGATGAGGCCTCTCCCCGATGGGAGGAGTTGGTCTACTGCTCCCACGCTGACCAGACGGGTTGGGAGAGAAGAGTCGAAGCTCTCACTTTGATCGTCACTGTCTTTTATTCACAGCAGCTCCCCAATTGCCCTCACGATGCTGGGTCAACACCGAAATTTTTTAGCCCCCACCGGGAATCGAACCCGGGACCGCTCACACTGAAGTCGAGCGCGCTACCGACTAGGTTATATATATAACATTATTTTTCTAACCTAACCCAATGTGCTTTAACTTGTAAATGTTGAAAATGCGCATATATTTAATAACCGAGCCTGACTTTTCTAACCTAAACTAACCCAATTAGGAATAATACTGCAGCAAGAATTTGCCATCCTAATCGCTACAGCACTTCAAACTGTGATGATGTTTCAATATCAAGTGATCACTGTTTCAATAACGATCACCGCTTCGATAGTGAGAAATTCAATCTGTAATCACGAATCACGTTTTGTAAGATGCTCACCAACGTTAACAATCGCCTTTAGTGTAATTTGTTCAGAGGTTAGTTACTTTTGTTTAATCGCTATAGTAATTTTATAAGATCTCTTTTTAATTCATGTATGGCCTTAAGACAACTTTGACTCAGACCGGTAATCTTTGCAAGTTAAAATGATTTTTAATACGAAAAATTTTACTAAACGTCTGTAGGGCTAAATCGGCTTTTTCAAAGTTATCTAGACAACATTCAAGAACATAGTACGAAACTCTTACAAGAAAACGTTAGAAAATGTTTCGCTGTTTACTTTAAATTTATTGACATAGTGGAATTTTCAGCTGTCGTCTATTTCCTGTTGAAACATTTGTCCCATTCTAAACCCAATAAAATTGAGTAGATTGTTCAATACGGTATAGTTCTTGTCAGAGGTTTCAAATCTCTAAAGTTGTTGGTTATTTTAAAAAATTGTGAAAGTTCCCATTAACTTTTATAAATAAAGCAACATTAATTAATTCATTTATAACTTTGTATGAGAACTACCGAAAGCTTTCAACATTATTCATTCAATATTCTTCAAGTTTATAAGTAATGTACTTTGGTATTATATCCCACTATGCAAGAAAAGTTACACAACTCAAAAAAGTATAATTTTACGGAAGGAAGTGACGTCTTTCTTAAGAAGCTATATGCAAAATCCGTCAAATACTTATGCGATCTACCCTCCACCGATGCACATTGACTTGTGGCATTTTTGTTAAAGAAGGACGAAGTGAGGGCAAAGTGAATCATGTTACTTTAACAACCTTAAACTGCAATTAAAAGTACGTACAATAAAGTAAAACTTGGGTTGAAGTTTCTCTGACCATTCAACTTCGAAGTGGAAGCACAAGAATAGCGAAAGAAACATATACAAATTATAGTATCACAATTCTTTAGCAGTACAATTTATTCACTTTGCTTCTATAGTGGGACAAAGGGATGACAACAGTGAGGCAAAGTGGATCACTGTAAACTTACACACAAAGGTTGTGTGTTAGGGCTAATTTTCAAGTCCGCTTGCGTTGCTTGCTTTTCTTGCGATTAATGTGAGTAACCAATTGAAACACGTGACGTAGTTTTATTACGTGTTGTAACAAGTGTTTCAATTGGCTACTCACCCAAATCGCACGCAAAGCAAGCAATGCAAGCATGCATGTAAATCAGCCCTTAAACATCAAAGATAAATTATACTTTCAAATTCAAAATAAGAATGATTTCAACATAATTATTATTCAGTTAGAATACGTGGTACATATTAAAAATGAACATAGATTCACATAAGGTCCCTTTTGTCACATCACTATTCCTTGATTTCACATCATTATTCGCTTTGCCTCCCAAAGAATTGTCTACTTTTACCCAAGGTGCCATCTAGAACAAAAGGCTGTCTATACAACATACACTACCTTGCCATTAATCATCGAACACCCCCTAAACAGCAAATAAACTCGTCCTAGCGTCACAATTACACAAATGCGTATCGTGTGGCAGTGCAGTAAGACCAGACGGGTCCATTTCGGACAACAGTGAACACATTTTGAACTCCGGTGATGACGTAAGTTGTTTACACATTGTTCACTCTTTTACCTTCAACTCAAAACATCTGACTTGGACGAAAATGTTCAAACACGCTTTCCAAATTTACAATACGTCAGTATCTAGAATCTTACTTTATTTGGAAAAATCGATTTTATGTATAACTCCCATCAAAGCACAGAACTCCTCACCCTTTAAGTTTATTTACACCTTTTCACGTTTTTCTATCCTTTTTTGAACCAACTATATCTAAACTGAATACGCCCCAAGAGCTTTAAATAGTAACCTAAAATTGACTGTAATTAATGAAGACAAATATAACTTACTCGGCTGAATGTTCGCCTTTGTCTTGAACCACCTGGAAGAAAGATAACTGGATTAATACTACCTTAATATGAACTTTTCTTGTGCCAAATAGTTCAATATTCAGTTTTAAAATCATATGCTTTTAAACAACACATCCTGCAACTCTTCGAAACCGGAAACAATATTAATAGAAATTATTGTTATTGAACCCTATTCTAAAATATATTTATCCAATCTTTAGGTCAAGTCAAGATTTATCTTCTCCCGTAATTCCTTAATTGTTGTCAGTAGATTCTCCTAAAAACATTGACTCTTTCAGCGTATCTCTTACATTGGCGTCGGGTGAATGTAATGTTTGAGGAAAGTCTTATCTAGGGAAATCTTATGTTCAGAAAAGTGTTCCTGGAGTGAAGCGAGTGAGTTTCTGGATGTGTAGTAGGAGGTTTCGAATTGTTGGAATCATTGACTATGACGTGCTATGTTTCTTGCATAATAAGGCTGAATAAGCGCGAATAACTCATAGATATATTATGAAAATATTAGCACTAGGTTTGACATTTAGAATCAAATTTAAAAAAGTTTTGAATAAGCTATGAATATCGACAGATTGTATACATCTAGTATTCTAGTCCTAAGTGCACTTCGAAATTGAGATGGTCGTTGATTACCTCCATTTCCAAACGAGATACCTCCTTGATTTCCTCCCATTCCTAGTTGTTGAGTCTGTCCCGTTCGATTGAATCCTTGTCCTAACGCTTGTGTTCCTTGTGATGTCATGGCTCGCATCGTAGAGCTTGGCTGCTGCATTCCTTGTCCAAAAGTTTGTTGACCCAGACCCATTCCAAAATTGTTTCTCCTCAACTGAACATTAAATAAACAATGAAATAGAGAAGAGATCAATTAAACAAAACTAGATATATTATAAGTAGATGAGTATGGCAAAGGAAACAAGTGTAAAGCAGAACATTAAGCAAACATGGATCGTGTGTACAAGAATTGGCATGCATCTGTCTTACTAGGAATTCTACCAGACTTCTCAACAAGGTATATGAAACCACAATTCTCGGCAAACACACCGCAAACTTTAATTTTTGTATGGTTTAAAGTAAATAGAAAGTCAGCAAATCTCTTATTTAAATTCTGCTAACCACCAAATTTTCGCTTTACTACCACAAACTGGAAATCGTGACAGGATCACTGTAACTTAAAACTGTCGAATATGACAAGCTAAATGCGTACAAGGAAAACTTCGAGTTAGCAGGTTTCATTTATCACTTTATGTTATGAGTATAGTACAGTATTTAGATTGAGGAAGAGAAACTGTTAATCTGACCACACCACTGCTTAAATGCATACATTTCTTTCACTTTAATTAGGCAGTGAGACACAAGAGAACCTGATTTCGCATCGGGATCTCGATAGAACATATCAAGTGTTAGACAATGACGAGAAAATATTGAATGGCTCTGAAACTATAAAGTTCCACTTGCAGTAATATAAGAAAGTAAAGAAAGTGGTTGTTTACCGTGTCTAGAAGCTGAAGGAGTTGCGTACACATATTGGAACCTGACTCACTGAAAAATCTACTGATGAACGGACACAAAAAGCTTTGGTAAACTTTATTTTATATAGGCCAGTCTAGTAACTGGTAACTTCGGTCCGTCACGATTATCCGTCATGTTTTAGTTAAAGCACACTAATGCCCCTGCCGGAACCTTCGAGTCTTTGGCCTAACGCCTTAGACCGCACGGCTACCCGGTCCTCTGATGAACAGATATAAACACATATCATTCATCGCAAATAACGTTGAACGAAAAAATTTAGCTGCAGGTAAAGTGCAAAGTGACAACAGTATAACTAAGGTTTATTGAATTATGAACTCAGAAGTACGGGCATTTAACTTATCAGAGTTACTAATACTAATTATGGTTATCGTGGTGTTACTTCACATATAGAGAGAAAAGACGGTGGTACGAAATGATTGTTCTGAGTGTGTTCTATTAAGTATCGAGTATGTCTTTGGAGTAGTAGTGTTTACTACAGCAATATACTTACATTACGATTCTTGTATATTAAGTGTAAACGGAAAGGTAAGACAACTCACTTTGGAAACACCTAAATATGCCACTGTTTGTGCGAGACGGAAAGAGACAGCGGAAATATGCAGAAAGATATTCCGAAGAATCCAAGAAACAGTATAAGTAGCGGGGAAGGAGGCCACTTAGTCGTCAACGAGACTCGTTACACGCTGAGGTCATTAAGCACCAAAAATTGTCACGAGGCCTGTGGAAGTCTAACTAGGTCCTTCTGCCAGTCGGCCAGATCCAAGGCCAAGACAAAACCAATTATTCAGGATTCAATGATTGAACGAGACTTGCTGGCTAGCTTTCTAACTACAGCAGAAGTCAACGTAAGCCAGTACGATCACAAGCGACACGGGATAGGTCCCAGGTTCTAGTCATATTCTGGTCATCTTTCGATCAATGAGTTCTGATTACGCTAAGACTGACAGGTTACGAGCTGGTGAGGTCTATTTGTCAATCCTTTCGTAGACGTGGGTCTGATTAAAAACCCTTTTGATAGAAAACCGTGTTATCATTCCTATGTCATTCCTAGAATTCGTAAACCCCCTTTTTGTCTACTAGAGCTACGTGACAATCCCTAAAGCATTCATACCAGAAGGTATTTGCCCATTGAGAGAAGGTATTTGATTTTAAACAAGACAAGTGCCGGAATGGTACCACCTACAGGATGTCGGCCAAAGGTTGGAGGCAACTTAAGTATAATATAATATTCTGTTAGGATGACAGATTAAGGCGTTTTTGTTGATTTATACAAAATTATTCAAGTTATCACAATGACCTCTAATAAGGTATCTAGAAAGAAGACGTTAAAATTGGGTTATTATTGTCCTACATCCATACCAACAGCAATGTTAGTTCAGTATGGTGAACAAAAGACGATTAAGAAACTATTTTGTGTTATTAGAGATCGCTTCATATACACGTACTACTTATATAAAGTTAGTCTTCCAGGTCTTAAGAATTATCGAACAATCTCAGCGTAGGGTGTAATTCATTGAGAATACAGATAGTTATGATAAACAGGTATAATTATTGGATGAACAGACCACCACAATTGCTATACAAGTACTTCCTCTCAAAGCCTCAAACATTCAATTAGCAAATGTTATGGCAGAATATGGGATGTTGTTATGACAACAAACGTCAACTATCTCCTATTCATGCATTTCACATTTACCTTGCGAAATGTTTGGTATTATGAAACGACTGCGGCGTGAAATCCTTCCGCACATGGAGATAGTTTTTGATTTAAAGCGCAAGCAACCGACAACGAGACACAATGACTGTCATATTTGTCGCTTCTCTCTTCAGATAGAGGCAAATTGTTCTTCGAAATCAAGGACAGACAGGAATAATAAATGTCAAATTTCTCATTATGAACAATTAAACGATACAGTTAACTCTAACCTAAGTTTAAATTATCAAAAATGCCCTACTTTGGTTTTTCAAAGGCTATGAGTAACCTTAAACGATACAAGAGGATTTGAGAGTGTTGGTGCTACAGTACAAGATAACAACCTGTGACAAGACCCGCCCATTTCTTCCTTGAGTACAGACGGAAAAGACAGTGAGGAAGAATTGCAAGAAACAGTGTACAGGAGGGTAAGAATGTAATGAAAGAATTACCAAGAAGAAACACAAAGTTTTAAACAGTAAGTAGTATATTATTAATAAATCAGTGAATGGAGATATTCAAGATCTTGATTCAAAAGGTGCTTGTAATGAACTTCCAAATTAAAACTTAAGAAGAGATTCTGAGAGTGCAATATGTGATAAGTGATAACAACACGAGCGAAGATGTAAATGACAGGTAAGTTGGTGTTTATATACGGTACTTAACACGATCGACAAACAATTGAAACGGCGAGTATTATAGCAACCATGAAGAAAAGAAAGAACCCATATTGCAACGGTTTATAACCGTGATACATTCAATAAAAGGAAACAGAAACTAAATGTTAAAGGTTTGGCTGAAAGTACTTCTTGGAAAAGTCGTATTCAAACACGTTCTTCTTCGCAAAGAGCAGTGTGTTACTTGTTCCAGATCCCAATTTGTCGTAACTTGATTTTCATTTGTTACATAATGGATTACGCTATATATTTGGATGATACGAGCAATACTATTAATGTTTTGCAAAAAAGTCGCATTAACATTTATAAAGAAGTAATTTACATTAATCAATTCATTTGTAATTTTGTATGAGAAATGTCGAAAGTTTTCAATCTAATAAGTTCAATCTTCTTTTTCGAGTTTATACATTATGTAAATTTATTATATTTCATGTTTTCTTCACTCGTTTACGAACCACTTAAAACTCACAGATTCATTTGAGTTGGGCAAGGAGGTTCAAACACGCTTCCAAATGTAAATTAATATCCAGTATCTTAATTAACCAAGAATAATCTGAAGCATCTCTAACTATGATCTATTGGTCTAAGCGTAGAACTCAAAGTCCTTCAGCATATTTGCACCTGTTTGGTTTAAAAGTGTTCATTTTTAGAACCATCTATATTTAAACTAAGTTCGCCCTAAAAGATGTAAATAGAACTTTAAATTTAATGCAAATGAAGACAAATATAACTTACACGGGTCAGTGCTCGCATTTGTCTTGAACCACCTGGAAGAGAGATAACAGGAATAACACTACCTTATTATGATCCATTCTTGTGCAAAATTATTACATATTCAGTTTTAAAATAATTTGGTTTTAAATAACACATCCTGTAACTCTTCGAAACCGGAAACAATATTAATACAAACTTTTGCTATCGAACCCTCTTTTGAAACATATTTATCCAATCTTTAAATCAAGTCCAATTTCTTTATTTTCATTTTTATATGAAATGCCGAAAGTAGCCTTCCAAAATACTGTTTGTCTTAAAGTTATTCCAATAAACATTGATCTAAAAATTATTAAAACATATCAGCTCTACAGTTTCCTTTTGTCACATTTTCTATATCTCATTTCTTATCGTATGTTAACAATGGATCTAACTACAGTATGCGCTAAAGCAAACAGTGATGAAAATAGGTATTGAGCTTTAATAAACATTAATATGAGCGTATCTTGTTATAACGAAACTTTCGTGCACAATGGAGTGTTCTTTGACTTTCTTTATTTCAAGAGAAATATATAGTAGGAGACTCCGTATTGGTTGAACCACTGAGTATAACATGCGATGTTTCTTGCACGATATGGGTGAATAATTCACATATGGTACTAATAGGTTTGAAATTCGTTTAAAAATTTTGAATAAACTATGAAAATCAGCAGTTTGTAAACACTTAGTATTCCAGTCTTAAGCTCACCTCCAGATTGAGATGGTCCTTGATTGCCTCCATTTCCGAACGAACTACCTCCTTGATTTCCTCCCTGTCCGAATTGAGGGGGTCCTTGCTGTCCAGACTGTCCTTGCCCTTGTCCTGACTGTCCTTGTCCAGACTGTCCTTGTCCTTGTCCAGACTGTCCTTGTCCTTGTCCTGACTGTCCTTGTCCTTGTCCTTGTCCAAACTGTGTTTGATTGAGTCCTTGTCCTAACATTTGTGACCCTTGTGATGTCACGTTTCGCATCATAGAGCTTGGCTGCTGCATTCCTTGTCCAAACGTTTGTTGACCCTGGCCCATTCCACCACTCTGTCTCCTCGACTGAAAATTAAATAAATAATGAATTAGACAGGAGATATTCTGAAGATTCGTTTAAACAAAACTAGATACATTCCATGCAAATGAGTACGAAAAAATGAAACAAGTGTAAATCAGAATACGAAACAATAATGGCTCGAGTGTATAAGAACTAGCATTCATGTGCCTATTTTTGAATATGTCAAACAAAAGAGGAACAGGTAACTTTCAACAATAATGTAGTGGTCATTCTCTTAGTTTCGTTTGTCACTTTATGATATTTTATTGTAATTAGTGATTTAGTACAAAATTTTTGGAAGGTATGCATTTCTGTATGCTACAAGCGAGTATACGTAAAATATTTATAATGGGTTACTGGTACATCAGAAAGAGAAAAATAGCTATCACAAGCTCCACAAAATGATATTTGAAATATTTCTCAAAATCTTTATATTTTCTAGATAATTGTCACTAACGGTTTATTTTAAATTATGTGGCTAAAGAAATGGTAAAATACTTACTTAAAGGCATTCCTTATGCGATGCGTTAGATGGAATAAACCTTATATATAAGCCTTCCTATTCTCTAGTTAGAACATCGTGATATTTCTGGTTGTGGGGGTATAGTTAAAGAAACAGTGTACAGTTGGAAAGTGCACGGTATCACTGAGCTGAAGGAAACAGTATGCACACAAACAAGTTTTTCTTTTCTGAAAGTTTAATCTACCGTTATCCATTTTAATATTTTTCTAAAGAGTAGTTATTCGATTCATGTGTAGTATGTTGGTTAACTAGTGTATTTACGCTATCTTTAAAACAAAAAATAAATGTTATTCCTTGATATTCATCCATGTTTTTATGAGTTAAACATTTAATCGCGACAGGAATCTAATTATATGCTAGCTCTAAGTCAGCTAATTGTTTGTCGTATGACACAATGCTAGTACCTTCTATTTTCTGTAGTAGTTCAAATTTCATATTACCGATAGATTTTCCTAGACCTAAAATATACCGTACATACATGATCTTGTCACTTAATGTCTAAGTAGTTTCCAACTTCAAGTACCGTTAACTGTGGGTTACTTGAGACACTTTTCATTTTTAGGTTGACACAGTTGAGAAACTATTTCATAACTTTCGAAAGTGATGCATGGGGAACTTCAGTTTCCATGTACAGTTTCATAACCGACTATAATGGTCATACAGATATTTTGCAAAACAATGAAAACTGTGTTTTTCAAGTTACCCAGTGAGTTGGGGTGACTTGGAGACAGTATCTGAAGGATGTACAGAATAGCAAATTTTCGTACAATGTCACAAGTTAAGCGAACTTGAATAAACTTACACACCTAGATACCAAAATTAATTACTTACCGTCATCGTGCACACTTGGGAAAAGCATACTGCATTGACACCAAGCCTTGACGACCAGCTGTCTCAAGTAATCTCGTTTGACCGATTCTTTTCTCCCCTCTCCCCCCCTCTCTCTTTTTTTTTTGCAAGTATCAACCAGAGACTAAACTTCATTGATTTTTTAATCTGCATCGTACAATGCAGACTTAGAGCCTTCAACTTGTTTGACTGGTTAGTATAAACTATTATACAATGTTACATCCCACAAATAATCTTATACCAAATAGAGAGATACAACATTTCAGAATCTTAAACTATTGCATTTTAATTTATTTATCTTTTTAAAAAAGTAAGGTATTATTTACAACCAAACTGCAAGTGTATAGTTAACAAAAAATAGTGATGTTTGGGGATAAGTCCTAAAAGAAATGAAGGAAAACAAACGGAGACACTTACTCTGCTTCCTTCTGTTTCATGAGTACAATTTCTGGGTGATTCACCTGAGCAAAAGCAAATAAACAAACGTAGTAAACATTGGATATTATTTTTATTGAAATTTGTAACATAAACGATTGTCACAATTATTAAAGGAACAAACGTTTAATTTTACGAAATAGTAATACTGATATATCTTCCGAAAATAAAACAACAAACAAATTATTCACAACTATAATATTTTTTTGCAAGAAATATAATATTTGACTTATGAAATGTTTTTGAATACCTTAACGGGTAGAGAAACTCTACTCCCTGGATTTTACTTTAGATTCGAGTTAGAAAAACAAAATGACAATCGTGGTGACAGATTTCAGTAATTTGAAATCTTCACTATTGTATTGTTATTGGTTCATGTAAATCAAATTTAGTTGCACAAATTTTGAAGGTGGAAATAGATTTAGAATAATAGCAACTCCAAAAGTGTGTCTTTTACACAAGCCATGCATCTAATTGATCGTGTTGAAATTGTGAGGCGACTTTAAACAAACTAATAACTAATTTGTCATTATTGTAATACATGCAGTAATCATAAGGACACTTCAGATAAATATTAGTTAGACCATAGAGTTAGGAATAGGATAGAGTGAGCTTTCGTAACTTCACATGGAGACAATTGTACGGTTCAGCAGCAACCATATTCTGTTGCCCCCATTAGAGTCCCTCTATACCGAGTACTGTGGGTCAACCGGTGATATTTTTTAAACGCACATTTCTATCGTGTTACTACAATGTACAACACAACACATCTGGGACATTTTCAAGCATTTTACAATATTGTCAATTCTCTGCGAAACAGTTGTCTTTTGGAACAGCGACAGTCATTTTGGAATTTTCATCTGACATGCGCGCTTTTTATTAATAACTTTCTCTTTCCATAAGAACGAATGAATAGACAACACTCGCTATAGAAGGCATCTAAATATGGGGCCAGTCAATGTGGTGGACGTGTCTCGTCCCTTCCGTCTCTTGGCTTCACTTCCCTTGCCCAGAAAACAGCCTCACGCTACCTCTATTCTATTCATAACTCTATGTGTATAACTTTCCGAAAAGCATAGACTTTTGCATCAAGTATTAACGTGACCTGATTCTAGATTGCTATGTCAAAGTTTCTTTTTTTACTTAAAGTAAACGTTCTGCAAGCTTTGAAGTGCAAATATGATATTTGATAACTTGATGCAAAGTTACTGCAAACGTACAAACAGTCAAATTCCACACTTATAACCTTGGAGCAAGTGTACCAGGACAAACTTGCAGCAAGTTTGTAACTAACACTTTCGTTTTAAGTTAGTTTCAAGTTCAAAAAAGCTTGCAAAGTGTCATGTCAAGCTGTTTGTAAACGTGTATGCTTGACATGTCGAATTGGTTGCAAGCCTATTGTAAGTGTCTAATGCTATTATTGTTATTTCAACTAGAGTTCTTGTTAACCAGTGATGTAATACAACTGCTTGGCAAAACGTTGTTCGATCAAATAGGTATACGTCACATAACTATTGACCCTAGAAACTAATATACTTAAGTGCTCATTACGATTACCGTCTTCCTGTCTTTGAGGTCCATTTCTCAATCTAGTTCCATTACCTAATCCACCTGAAGGCGAAACAGTTGTCGAGGGAAATGCATCTGTATGTTGCAATACCTAAAATAAAAATGCGTAAAACATTATGATTATCAATAAATCAAGCTAAAATGTTATGCAAAAGGCATAAAAGTACATTCCTATGGATCCCAGTATAGGCCCGATATCGGCCCGTTATCGATGTGAAGTTAGGGCAAGCCAATGCGCATCCCTTTGCTTCAAAAACTGTAATCATAACTTAAAAGAAATAGTAAAATATGAGTCAGCAGATGCCCCCATAGCGTAGTGGCTAGAGCGACAACAGAAACAAGTTGGAAGGTTCTACATTCGAATCCCGTCGTAGGCTGTTGAAAAATTCTAATTAATAGATAATCATGTAGGCAATTGACAAAGTCCAATTAAATATGTATAACAGTAATTCTCCATCAAAAAGGTCAATTTTCTATTTCAACCAACTGAGAAAGATGCTGTATTGGTTAGAGATTCCGTGGGTGGTTATTGGGGATTTTGCGGTTCGGCGTCGGCCAACCTGGTCGACAGAACGTTGGGTTTGTGTGGAATATCCTATCGTTGAGCCAACGTCTCATACCGCTGTTGATTTTGTCACCAAAAGCCCGAAGTTGGCCCACCGATATTTTGCTCATGGGTTTCTTTTGAAAACGCTAGAAATGTATTTATTAACGGCTCAAATAAACTAAAGTAAACTAATTATATTTAACATAGCTTAATTGATTTAGTGGAGAGCAGATCAATTGAAATAAGCTAATTTAACGTAATTTAACATTATCGACCAAAATTTTGGCAAACACAAACAGACAGCTAACACCCATAACAGGCAAACGGTTAACATTTTTGAAAAAAAAATGGATTTTTGCAAAAGATTGGAAAGTGTAATTCCTTTCGTTATCAACTTACAATAATATTGTCAAATCGACTGCCACAACATCATTGTAAACTCAGTGAACATCACAGAAAACACACAAACAGGAAAAATCAAAGTACATATTTGATTATTGCCGCAAACGTTGAATTTTACACAGCAGGATAAGAGACATATGCAGCAGAGAAATGTATCTATTGGAGTAGGAACAAATGGCCGCGAAATTCTTCACGCGATGCCTTGAGAAACCAATAGAATGAAGCTAATAACAAATATTTAAAGTGAAATGCAAATTACAGCAAGGCAGTGAATATTGTGTAAGACCCGTTTGACACGACAGCATTTATGGTACGATGAATCTTAGCGATAGCAGTAGTGCCAGACTGTGAAAGTAAAATTGGCACAATAGGGTAAGATGCTATGGTATAAATTCATAACATTTTTATTATTACATTCTTTGCTTTAGTTCACAATTGTTCGTGGTGACATCAAATCTTGCAACGATAATTTAACTCGTTTCTCGACGTCATAGAATGATGAAATTTTGCACAGCGACGTAAGTCCGATGACAATACAAATGTTCCATTGTTACTTTCATATATTTATATATTTCAAAAGCATATTTTAATATTTTTTTTTAAATCTCAACTTCTTTATCCTAAAATAAATACTAGCCTGCAACTAGGCTGGGTTTTCCTGGTTCCATAACACTTTAGGAATTGAGTCTCGAAACAGCTTGAGAAAATGTATCAGAACATCGAAATAACTAAAAAAAAAACTTTTTAAAGACATTCTTTTCTTAAAGAATTCGTACTAAAAAGTAAAAAAAATGTTTGTGCATGACTAAAAAGAAAAGCATGTGTGTGCTCTCATATACAGTCACTTTATAAATTCTTGAATTGGCTTCCCCCCATGCTTTTCTTTTTTGTCATACATAAACGTTTTTTTTTTTACTTTTTAGTACGAATTTAATATTTTGACGGGTAATTTTTTTAAAAAATGAAAGAAGTGTTCTTTCGGAAGCTTATGGTATTTCCATGCAGTGATTCTACCAGACACCCCCGTGCACTGCAAAATATTATCGAGAACACCCCCAACTTGAAACTTTTTACGATAAAAAGTCGATAGAAACCATGTAAAACTCCACTTACGCCCTCCAAATTTTGCTTTTTACCTCCCCAAAACTGAAAATCCTAGCTGAATCCTTGTTTCGATGTTTGATCTAAGACCATTTAATGTTGTTTGAATCTAACTGAATAATCAAATATCCAATTGATCCCATTGGTAAGGCAACAGCGGACCGATAGTGAGTTACCGAAGCTTAAATGGTGAGTCATCAACTCCTCTCTCACACTGGCGCCTGACAATATCACATGACTTTGAGGAAGCCCGCGAGCAGTTGACAACCAGCAACCACTGCTGTATTCTCGCCCTTAGCCAAGATTCCTCAGTAATTATTTCTATCATGTTTCTGACATAGCATTAAATGTATTTTACACCGGTAAAACATTTTATCCAGCCAGGGTTTGAACTTGAAACCCTTGGAATGCTGTTTACACCTTCTCAACTACATATCAAACGATTTCAAATGGCACTTTCATCTGTTCCGTGGACAATGGTAAGTCGGAGGATATTGCTTTTGATTTGAGAGACAGATGTCGCTTGATCAGAAGCTAAATTGATAGAGTTTAAACGTTGCAAGAATATTATCCTTCTGTCAATGTTCTTCCTAAAGTTCACTATCATTTATTGAGAGGCAGTAAAAGTACGTAAAACAGAGGAAATCTAGAAGAACCAATCAAAAGTGTCTATTTAAACAGGCTTATCGTTTTAAAGAGTATCGTTGTATGTAGGTGCGATTGTGTTGTTTTTCTTGGAATTGACTGCACAAAATAAACCGTCAGTGTGAAAGTTTACAAACCCTTTGGAAAACAGTGAGACAGAACATCCTTTTTTCATATATCTATGAGCAGACAAACGACCAGTTGGGTATCCAATTGGGAACGATTTCTGTTGTCTGCTTGGCTTTCCATTATCAACAACTTAATCGTTTTTCGAGGTTAGGAACGTCGCCGTGACGTGGAACCTGAACTTGATATGCCGTCGGAATAATTTCTACATTATAGCAACTGAGTAAAAAAGAATCCATCACGAGCGAACGGTACACAACAGTTAATTAATCCATTGTCACTAAATAACGTTTGTTATGCAATGAATCGGCTTCCCTCCTAAATATAATTGTTACCAAACTATTGAATTATAATACCCATGCCTCTCACTGTATATGTTTATTCTGAAGTGCATGCATGAATACTTACAGCGCTAATCACACACGAAAGGAATATACTGAAAACTATAGAGGACCTCATTGTCAGCTACCTCCGCTGGACAGGTTACGATAACAAAGGTACCAGAAGCAAGATGGTCCTCGTATATATACAGCCCTCAATGTCACTGTAGATTTTTTTTTTAATTTAAAAAGAAAACTTGTATTCCATGGAAAGAATAAAAATGTTGATACATTATTTTTAATGGAACAAATTCAGGAGCTATTCAGATGTGATAAATCACGTTATAGGACGGACATTTTGGCTCTTAAAAGTGATTTCTTAGCCAATTATCCTCGCCAGACCCGTGGTCCTTTTGTATAAAATATTTAATGCTTGTAGGCGGTAAGGGAAACAGTGACAACGTAATTACAGGAAGTGAATTTGACCACGCACATTGTGGAAACAAAATACTGTGTCGAAATTGCCTGTTCAATGCGTTTTGTGTCACTCAGTACGTTGTAAACATACTGTACGTCTACATTTAGAAATGAACCACAAAAAAAAATGCTCTGGCGTGTGAACATTATGTTAAAACCCACAGCAATCACGAGCAAAATAAAAAATTATGAAGAAGGACACTTGATTTTTCGTAACATTAAGCATCCTGAGAGCCTATTACACAAAAAAGATTGAGGATATTATACATGTAATAAAGGGAAGAATGTATTTTATAGATGAATTAGAAAATGAGGAATGAATAGTAGCGGGAATACACAGCATCGCTCACTTGTAGTTTCGAATAAATTAAAGAACCTTCCAAATTTCGTATTATTTATTTTTCTTGTGTGTTGTAGCTTGAAATAGCTCTTCGTGTACGCAACAGAGCTGATATAGGTAAGCCCATCAAGCTTTGGATTGGGTCTATGCTTGGGACCCGACCTGACTCAGTGGCTCAATTTCGACCCGATGACCGGAGATCAAAGCAAAGTTTCTAATTCTTTCATCATTACTTTCAGCTTCTGAACAGCCTTTCAGGAGTAACCGGGAATGGAGAGTTAAGCCCCCCCAGAGCACCAAAAATACGACGCAAATTGTCTAACTGTAGTAAAAAAAATGGAAAAAAGTCTTATATTACCGGAAAATACCCAGAGGGTGTGCGTAATTAACTCTTTCCTCGGAAAGTCTAGTCTGAAATAATTTGTAAATCTCACAAAATAAAATATTAATTGATTCAAGCCACAAAAATAAGACCAAGGATCGAGTCAAGACAGGGATCAGGTCCAGATTGGTTAGCTGGATTAATTGGATTAAGATTCCATCATTGGATAGTGGATCACGAAGTTGGTCTGGTCATTTGGGAGTTCAGGTTGCCGAGTCAGTCATGTCATTCGGGTCAAGACCGGGTAGACGTGTCACATAGTTACCTCATCGGAAGAGACCAAATTTCAGCTCTGGTACGCAAATGATCTAGATTTAGTAGGAAAGAAACAGGCCTACAGGCAAAAATAAGGAAAATTAGAGATAATATGACGAGATAAAACGCAGAGGAAAAGGAAAGCAGAAATATTTAACACTTAAAGTGCTCTGAAGTAAAAGGATTCATTCAAATGTTAAAAGTTCGAGTTCACAGTTTATGTAATGATATGTCACGTGAAATATATGTGATCACAAAATATTCGTATTTTATTGAAAGACACATTGGACGTTAATGTGAGGTTCTAAGTAAAAATAAGTATCTTGTTTCGCATATATTTCATGTTATATTAAAAGATGAACTCAAACTTTGTTTTATTATCGTTACTTGTCGCCCTTTGCATGTGGGATCCTCAATTAAGATGAGGTCAAGGTCATAGAGGGAAAGTTTAAATACTTGAAAACATATGTAGTAAGCAGAAACGAAGTCACGGGAATTCTTTAGTATCGAATAACACACTTTTCTATTAATTCCAAAAACTCCCATTCTCACGATTAATATGAAGACAGTTGCAACTGGAAATATATCGAACAGTTCTTTTGCTTGGAAATACTTTATGGTTACAAAGGTTGGCGCCAGCCCGATAGCAGATGAGCATAAATTCCGAGTGACTGAAAGACATACGAGATGCAATAGGCGAGATGATTGTAGAATAGAGGAGACTGCATAATGAAGAACTCCAAAGACTGTACGATTCAAACGATACTATACGAATCATGCAACCACGACGGATAAGATGGACGAGCCATGTAGCTCGGCTGGGGAAGAAGCGAAGATTATCGTGGTTGGTAAACCAGAGAGAAAGAGGCCGAGACGTCGTCGGGAGGACAATATTAGGAGGGATACATTCGAGAGGTGTTTGTGATGAAAACTGGCTACACAAGTTATACATAGAAATATACAGTGATGTCCTTCATTAGGTCGCATCGTTTCACCCAAATCCGGTTAAAATTTCTCAGGTTCAGGGAACCTCATGTCAATTTCCTGCTTCTTTGCTAGAGAAAAAAAAAAAAGATTATTAAGCTGAGAACGTTACAACGGGAATGTTATTGTAAGAAATTGTTAAAAAGAAGAAAAGAGAAATGCTACAAAACAACTAGTAATAATTAACAAGTATTAAATGAGAAAGAGAATTAGCTATCCTTGTGGTCTTGTTTTAAATTTCATTTCATCACTTAGCAAGATTTTTCATTGAATTTTAGATTTTATTTGAGGCCTTTTGGCATCTTTGGCTCAAGTCATTTTTCACTGAAGTATCAATATGTGTTTTAGGAACACTGCAATGTCCCATCTATATTTCAGGCAATCGGATTTCAAGGCAGATCTCCAGGTAAAGTAAATGTAAGGTTGACAAAATTTTCTAGGTTTCAAATAGGTATAAGAAACATTGCTTTTTCAACGTTCCCATTAAATTTTGCGGCAGTGGTACGAATCACAATGGTCGCCATATTTGATGAATAATTGTAGCTTACATGCAAACATTCAAGTGTCAAAAATTCAGATCATGGCGAAACTTTGTATATTTATCTAGTAAAACCCCCTATAAATAATTTCTCAAGAGCCTGTCATCGAATAGGTAGGGCGTAGATAATAATTAATAAATAAGGTCTGATGTACGGAGAAAAGTAGAATAATTATTGTGACCATTTTTTGGCAGAGTCGTTGTGGCTTGTGGCGTAACAAGTAGAGCGTCATTTTATCATGTGAAAGGTCCGTGGCTCTAATCCTAGCCATGAACTTTTTTTTTTTTTATTTTAACTGTAATACATGTGCAAATGTTATATTTTGTAATATCATCTTGATATGTAAAATGAATGCGTAAAGATCTCGAATCCATAATAGAGATACAACTCTAATATAATGAAGACAAAGTCCAACTATGGACGTATATATCTAGTTTTGATCAATAGTGTTCGATTTTGTAACACATACTTTCACGTTTCACCGTTAACATCATTGCAATGTCAACGTAACATCAGAATGTAACTGGGACAAAGACGGACGTACATATCGCCGCTCCTGAAACATATCTGAGACATTGCAGAAAGACACTGGAAACGTTGATGTAATATTATCAGTGTTGCAGAGTTACCTATATGAAAGACTTCTGAGACTATTAGTGTGACGGATTTATCACCATATTAACTATTTCATATTCTCTCTGTTGCTGTTTCTTAGATTCTTTTTATCAGTGATAATTGTTTGTTTTGTATGTGTAATATTTCCTGCATATTCATGTATCTTGAATATTGTGTTGCTGGCGAGAGCAAGAGGGCGTAACTCTTTGCTTCCAGTCTAACGTATTGTCATTTCTTTCTGCCTAGTGCTTTTGTTAAGATTTTCTGCTCACTAAAACAGAGAAAGAAGGCATTCGTGCAGTTTTGTTGTACTGTAGTGAATTTTGTAATTGTAAAAGTGAAGATTCTCTAATCTTTGTGAGGTCAAGTCGCCTCAATAACAGAGAAAACTTTCTGCATTTTTAATTTGTCTGAAGAATCATTTATCATCCACTATTTTACAATAAAATATATACATATTGATAGCTTAAGAGAGATATTGTCCTCAACCTCATACTTCGACATATAATTGAAATGTCTATTTCACTATAGTTTTCTTTTATCTTACGACGAATACCAGGCCAGTTATTTTTTTGTGTGTGCAGTGTAAAACGTAGATTTTTATAACATGTTGGGCTTCTAGTTGTAAGTGTGATTTGGGTGGAAATGTCTATGTTCTTGTATCTTTGTGTATATGATCTAGACTAGGGGTGGGCGGAACTGGTACCTGAAGGAACCGAGAACCGGTACCTGAAGGAACCGAGAACCGGATCCTAAAGGAACCGGTTCTGAAGGAACCGAAGGTTCCAAGATCCAGATCCGGGTACCCGGTCCCAAGATTCGGATCCGGGTACCGGTTCCAGGATCCGGACCTGAAATCCGGGTACCCGGTTCCAAGATACGGATCCGAGATCCGGGTACCCGGTTAATATAAGATCCGGGTAATGCGAATCCGGATCCAAGTACTCATCCCTACTAGGGGTGGGCGGAACCGGATCCTTAAGGAACCGGTTCTAAATGAACCAGGTACCAGGGTCCAAGATCCGGATCCAAGATCGGGGTACCCGGTACCTATAGGATCCGGGACCGGATCCAAGTGCCCATCCCTAATCTAGACTCTAGAATGCGTAAGAAATTATGAAATTAGTACATATTTTTTTTTATTATTATTATTTTTTTTTTTTTAGTGAATGGAGTTAGCTAATTGATAATCGGAAACCTTGCTATACATCCTACTCTATCTATCATTTCAACTTTTCAATTCTTAACTATCATCCCTCTTAATTATTATTTATACATACTTCCTTGAAACTTTTGTATGTCTTCCGTCAGCAATACTTCAAGGCGGAATGTTGTACTTTCGTTTTTTACTAGAGATGCGTTCTTGATACTTTTAATACCTCGACACCAACGATACTTCCATAGTATTAGTATCGATCGATACCTAACCGAATAAACTTGAAACGTTTCCGATACTGTGATATGTTTTAGCACTAATTAATATATTTCTTTGGTATAACGTTATAACTAGCGCCTGGATTCTTAAATTTTAAACTATTTTGTTCCTTCTTAACTAACTGTGGTATTTTAACATAACTATCCGTTTCATTATAAGGGGAACCACATAGTTGAATTTTATTAAATCTAAAAACCGGCTAAATAAGACGTTAAAACCTAAAAATGGCTAAAACTTCTTTTTTTAAAAGTGAAAATTGTAGGGTGAAAATACCTAACAAATAAAAAAACATGATGTTCCATGTTTAAGGGCCCTTCTCGCGCCCTTTTCTTAAAATTTGTCTAAATATTTCAAGTACTAAGATCACTATGAAAAATGTTGGAGCATAGCGCACTAGATCTTACAAATTACTATAAAATACAATGGAAAGCGATCTCGAGATCTGTCCATTGATGAGTGATTCGTTTTCAAAGATTATGACGTCACTATTTAATTGAAGTCTCAATACTCATCAATCGGCGTGGTCTCGAGATCGTTGTCTATTTTATTTCATAGTAATTTGTAAGTACTAGTGCGCTATGTTCTAACATTTTTGATAGTACGCTTAGTTTTCTAAATATTTTGAAAAGTGATTTAAAAGTGGGGGCGAGCGTGAGGAGAGCTCTTAAGCACACTAACAGTTATTTCTGGACTAGAATCGAAACGTTGACTTTTGCTCCACAACAATGAGGTCCGTGCAGCGTGGAGTCCGTATCTTTACCACTAAAATATGCAATAGAAGTGAAAACAGGTAACGCTATGCTCTGTTCGAGGTGTACGCGCCGTGAACGGCGCATGCGTGGTGTGGCCTACATACAGCACGAAATGAGCTGGAGTAGTCAGTCCCATGCTCGACAGCCTTTACCTCTCAAGGTGCAACACTCTGGTACTCAATTTGATAGGAGACTGAGTGCACCTCAGAGCGTCAGACATGGGAATACTGCGATAAAAGTCTGCAGTGTTCTGAGACCGGGATTTAAACCCGGGCAGCCCGAATCGTAATCAGATTGACAACATTTCAAACAAATAAATGTCAGGGGCCAATGAGCGCAGCCTTCTCATTGAAGCTCACCAAGATTCCGCAGTGAAACCCAAGGTTTGCAATGATGAAAAATGTATCTGCAGTTTTCCAGGGGAACAAATTACAGAAGATTTACTGTGAAGACCGGTAACACTGGCTTCATTGAAATGTGCATGCTGTGTGGAGAGAACATTTTCTTCCTATAAGAATGTCTTAAAAGGCAACAGAAAAAGTTTCACCATAGAACACCTGAGTAGGATTGAGAAATGTTTTGGTGGGGTTTAGTGTAACTTTTTTTTTTACAGAAGTTCAGTGTCCTGACAGTATAAAAACTTGGTGATACACAGGAGTAATTCTAAAATTATGTTCTAAATACTATTGAAAATTAAGCAAAAAATTTTCATGTATTTTCTTGGGTCGGAGCTATGGAAAATGAAAGTAAAAACGAAAGAATTAAAATAATATTCTTTTCAATATGTTTATTGTATTTTAATAGAATGAAACTAAAAAAAAAACTATCTAAGTACGTTATCGAACCGAAAAAGAAAACTATTTTGGTATGCTTAAAAAACTAATACAGGTTTACAAAAACATAAAAATCCGGGCCCTGGTTACAACTTACGTGAGACAAAGCTTCTTGAATTTGATTTTTATTGATGACCCTTAGGTATCTATTGCTCAGGAAGTCGTAGGATATTAGGAAAGATGCGAGAAAGAGTCTCCCGGGGCCTAACTTAAAGTATTTGCCTGGTGCGAATGAGGAAATTCCCTGGAGAACTAAGTCAGGATTGTCAGCCGCTTGTATAGAATCCAGAACTTCCCGAATGCGAAACCAGCGCTCTACCACGTGAACTACTGACGCTTCATACAAACCTTCTTAAGTTTGCAAAAAAGTTTCTTCAAAACAGGTTTCTATGTGTCATGCGTTGTGAAATTGGGAGATTGTGACCTCGCAAAGGCCGCGACCTCTTTCTGAGGGCATGATCATGTGTTCAATTTCCACCGGGCGCATATTGAACGAAATGGTTCGGAACCTGCTTTACCAAAACCTGCACATCTCGTCCTTAGAATTTCACCAACTCGTTTAGGGCGTTAATGACAATTCAATTAATGGGTGATTGTGGTTAAACATAGATAATTAATAGGTTTGCTATTGAGATTCAAAAATTATACTTGTCGATTTTTCAGATCTTTGGTGGCTATATTGCTAGGTCCCACCTGAAGTTTCAAAAAAGAAGAGGCAACAGTGACAGCATTTGTTTCCTTGTTCATTTCAAATAATTTACTGGTTTCTATTGTTTTCTTATTCTATTCAACCCTTCAAAACAATTCCTAACAAGTTTCATATAATGACTCCTTTATCTTGTATGTTTTTCAAGCCTCTTCGCGGAACATCTAAAAGGCTAAGAAAACATTTCCTCCTTTTGTGTAAAACTGTGCAATTTTCAAGACCATGCTAATAGAACCTGTTTCCAAAGAATAATTCCTAGTCCAATGAAATTAGACAAAAAAAAATGGGTTTTTAGATGAACTAATTCCCCACCCAGCAAATGTTTCCACCAAAATGCTCAAAATAATGTCCTAAACAACATATCAAAAGCCCTCGAAAATCCGACTTGAGCGTTATCAGCTATCTTGGGAAAATGCCACTTGCCGAATAGTTTTAGCTCTTTACAGTGACACTGACAGTAAATAATGCATAATCAAAAGTGAAACGCACTAAATTTTACGTGGAATGAACTTAAGTATTATAAAACTGTAAGATCCTATATGTGGACCAGTGATGAATCCAAGGGAGGAAATTGCACCCCGGGTAAAGCAAATTCTTTCTCAGAATCAAGAGGAAGAAATTGTGCTGTTTTGCAGCCCAGAGGGAAGATAACCCGCAAGATATCATGGTAAAGGGAAACAGCTTCACCATTACTATAATGAGGCTGAAGGTGAATGACATCTGCAAAGCACAGAGATGGACAGAGAACATCTTGAGTTTCTGCCTTCACTGCTAGGTCGTAGAGTTGACAACTCTCCACCTCGAAATCATATCAAGAAATGGTAACATATGGTTTTATGAGTTCTCCTGAGGTAAAATATTCTGGAGGTAAACTAGTCCCACACTCAGATCTCCGGGCAGGGACTGTTTCAGAAGGACCCAAGAAGAAAATTATGGAAACGGGCTCTCTCCAGACTTAATAGGGCAGACAGAGAAGTACGGAATAGACATACTAGCTGCGCAAGAAGTTCGGTGGGAGGGACAGGATAACATTCGACAGGGGTAAATACACTTTCTACTACGGGGAACTCAAATTCTTGATTTTCGAGCTTTATTCCTAATTAATAACCGTATCCGTCCTGTGATTTTAAATGTAGAGTTCGTGAACGAAAAACTATTCTATACATTACGGTATCTATTCGGTTGTGCAGCACGATTTTAATGTATGTCCATACTCCGATCGAGGAAGCTGGACATAGATTATTATAGATATAGATTTCCTTGCAGCTCTGAAAAATGTACTTTCCCCTGGCGTTATCATGAGAATGAAATCTTCCATCCCATACCATGAAATGTTCCATAACCATCCGATGTTGCTTTGTTGTGTAAACATGAAACAAATATTTAAAGCTTCTTAATTTCGTAAATAATTACTGTAAAGCTATGAAACAAAAAAACATTTTTTAAGGAAATGTTATGCTTTCTAATTGTGGTTATTTTCGCTTTTTATGTACAATGCAATGTTTCCAAGTTATTATTATTTTAATTTTAGGGTCTTATCGGGCGCCATTTTTTTTAAGATGGCGGCTAACGTTCCAGTCGGATTATCGGAGGCTTTTGATATGTTGTTTAGGATATTGTTCTGAGTATTTTACTGAAAAAAATCTGCTGGGTGAGAATTAGTACATCAAAAACTCCTAATTTCAGTAGACTATATTCCGAACATAACACAAAGAACAGCTAGCGCAAAAAGACGAGAGTTCCCTTCCTTGTTTGATTTGTCTCCCGCTCTCACTTTCACATTCAACTGTGAAGATCTCATTGTTCCCTTTGGGAATGTTGCCCCTGTAACGCAAAAGCAATGATCTGGCGTCTGGTAGGAGGATCACATATGCTATTACTTATTTCTGAAAGGGAGGTCGGTCATTTATGTTTGTTTGTTTGTTTGTTTTTTCTAACAAAAGCTAAACTCTCTGAAGTAATCACATTCTCTGAGGGATCCGTTATATTGTATTGTAGATCTTCTGAAAACAAACACTTAACATCATACAAAAATATAGTTCTTCGAGAGATGCTGACAAATGAGTCTGTTAGCGGCAACAAATATATACAACTGGTTTCGAATCTAGCGAACTATAAGCCCGATTTTGATACTTGAACTTACATTTGAAACCTCTTTGCCATACTAAGACACACAAAAAATGGATCGGTAGGACCTCCCTGGGACCCCTTAGCGCGGTGCAGAAAAAAATATCAAAATTTCACATTTCTGATGATAGCACCGACCCCAGACCATATAGGCGGCCGAAACTTACGGTATCTTAATCTACGCTTCAATATTTTCAAACGGTGTATTACACGTCAAAATCGGTGAAGGGGTTCAAAAGTTATGGCTTTTTTTTAAGCCAAATTACAGAATTTGACAAATGATCAAAAAGTTTGTCTGTCATTCTGTCTGTCTTTTTGTTTCAGTCCCAAATTGTTGGGACCAGGGGTTTTTGGAGATCAATTGTTGGCCCCAACAAGTTAGGGTAAAAAATGCTTTTTTTTAAATAGGAGTTATGGTTTTTCGAGATATGGAGCCTACTATGGCTCAAAATAGACCTTTTGTACACTTTTTTTAAATATGCAGCCTTACAAAATAAGTGATATCAGTACCTTAGACTTAAAGGGAAGAGTGACGCAAGAATTGTACTCACACAAGAAATGATATCCATTTTGCGAGTGATTTTCTTTGTGTCAATATGGCGGAAGGGAGGATACTAAATCTCTTAATTTTATTATACAAAGGAAACACTTCCTCCATAGTGACACGAAGAATATCTACTCGCAAAATGGATATCATTTCTTTTGTGAGTAGATTCTTGCGTCGCTCTTCCCTTTACCCTGAAGGGTTTTTTATACAGATATGCATAGACGCTGATACTAAATGTATTGTCATACTAAAGTTTTTGTTATAAACCGAGTGTTGTTTAATAAAGTAGTATAGCTAAGTGATAGGAAAGAAATTCCCTTATATTTTAATTATATAATTATGTATAAATTATTAATACATTGAACACCGTGAAAAAAGTATCGAATAACAAAGATAGGAAATAAGTATCGGTGTCGAGTAATTCTGATATGAACCCATCTTTAATTTTTAGTAAAGTAGCATATCATTCACTATTCTTGAAAGTATTAACTCTTGATTTAACTAATGTCCGACTCAGGATTCGTTAGGCTTACCACTTTCGGCGTCTTTTCTTCTTAGGTAGCTGAGCAATAAGTCAGTTTAATTTCGTTAATGTGAAGTGTTTTCAACTATGACATAGATTTTGCTGTACGTGTGCGTTTTTCTAAGGCGACATGTTACCCTTCTTGAGAAATACGCATTTAATAGTGTAGCGATGGTCAAAGTTTTAAATAAGGAAAAATGCACATAAGGAAGGAAAGAGGGAAAATATTCTTTATTGTTATTCTTATTTTTACATGGTGGTGAAACGACCCCTCTGGATTTGTAGCGCTTTCAAGACTGTCTTTTCTTACAGGCACCGTAAAAGAGTAGTGAATCTCAAGGTGACTACGTGGTCCAGGGGTAGTGAGTCGAGCTTCCAACCACGAGTAAAGAAATTTCCATCTTCAATTCCTGTAGCAGACACTTGGATTATTTATTACTGGAAATTTTTAATACTGCATATCATAATGAAGGCAACGGAGAAAATACAACTAAATGTGTATACCAGTAGACAGCAACCATACGCTTTTATTGACCAACTTAACCCATTTCTTCATCGTCCGCTTCTTGATTTCAAGTAGTTTCATCTCGATCATTATTCAACGTAGAATAAACCGTTGAACAGGCGCACATTTCGGTACATTTCCAACGTTAAAATAACGTTTCGGTGCTAACGTTTAATCCACGCATTTTCAACGTATGTGTGCTACTAGGGGTAGACATTGGTACTTGTTTTTGCAATTCCTGAAACCATAAGTACTGAAATAAAGCAATAATAGAAAAAAAACTAGTTAAATTTTGTTTAAGCCAGATTTATTGAAAGGCGAATCACATAACAACTTTACAACACAATTTTGAAAAATAAACATAAATTTCACGACAATTAGAGTAATGGCGTTTAATTGGTTGTTCGTTAATAATATACTCAGTACTTTTGTAGGAAACATATCCAGACACGGGAAGACGAAACATACACATCTCAATTAATAAATTCAAATTCCAATACACAATTCTGTTTATAGGTCCAAGGGATAAACGTGACGGAAGCACCAATCAATTCATCTATTTTCTAAACATTTCTCTGAAAAGAGCGGTAGAAAAAATATAATTATTAACAAAATTAAATGTTAATGAAATTTTGTTAAATATACAATCATGATAAACAGAAGTTAACTGCTAAAAATAGGTCTTGGGTACACACTGTCCTATAAGAACGAACCAAATTTACTTTTCCTGGGAAAACAATTGTTATACAATGAGGTATGTAAACGGTATTAGGTCGCTACAAGCTGTGTAATCGCATACACGCCATTTCACCCGTGATGGTAAATCATTTTATTTAATCACATTTATTCAATCAGAAAATATATGTCTTGTACAAGATTCTACTCTACAGACTACATGATTACCTAAAATACATTCGAGTTCTCTCTCTAGAGTAATGATACCATTTTGTTATTTATGAATATGGCAACACTGTAACGAGATAGACTATCGGACCAACAGATATGTTATGGGAGTCTAGATTTGGCCAAATTTGTATGCGTGTACATGTTGCTAAGGACTGTCTTAGAACGGCGAAATCATAAGTCGTTTCTTTGCTACTCCAAACTTTGTAAGAAGAAAACAAGACAAAGAGAATACATACGAGTCAATACTTACTACAGAAATCAGTATATTTGTTAGCACAATGCACTACAGTACGTTTAAACATATAAGAAGCATCTAAAAGACCCGAAATGATATATAATTTATGCTGCCGCAATTATTTTGCAGTGTTTCTGTTATCACTGTTCACAGTGTTGCCAGATACCGAGAACTAATATTAATTTCATTGGATCTGTGGGATAAATCTCGAAATTTTGTATTGGTAAACGTCAAAATCGTCTAATGTTGTTATACATAGGTTTATCAAAAGTGTCATTATACACGTTGGCAAAACACATTGCAGCAAAAGTTTGAAATAATACTGGAATATATATTGTGTACTATATATAGTTTTTTTAATATTATTGATATATATATTTACAAAACTACTCTATGACGTTAAAATTCTTGCTAGCATGAAAGAAAATATTTAAAAAATGTTTTTCTATCGTTTTTCAGAAAAGAAACTGTTTCTAAAATGTATTGATAATATTTCATGCTCTGTGAGTACATCTCAATGACCTCTATCTAAATGCTATACAGGACTGATTGCTGTCATTGAAAATGTCATGATTATATGAAGCCAGGGGGCGGAGAAAACAGTGAATCTCGTTTGTTCACTCCCAGTCTAAACCAATATGGACCTTTTTTTTCGGTTTTAACTCAGTTTTTACGCTTGATATCGCTGTGCAGCCCGTTTCTTTATATCTAGATATCTTAATTCTTGCAAAAAACGAAAATATTTTTGCAGTATTTTCTATTAGGGATGCAGTATTTTCTATCATGCGAATAACTCAGGAATTAAGATTTAAATCAATAAACAGCAATAAGAAACCTTATAAAACTGAGTTAGAACTGAAAACTTGATCCACATGGATTAGACTAGAAGTGGAGAAACGAGTTTAAATATTTGCTCTGGCGTCTATCTTTCGACACTAAGCAGTCACTCCTGTGGGCGTAAGTCGATTTTATTAATTTGGTATTTTATGTGTTTAAGAAAATAAGAAAAGGTAATACATGGTTAGTTCGTTCGATTCGCCTAGTCTTTTGTGCACGTAATTATGCTCTGGGTAATTCGTATAATAGTATAACCCTACTCTGCATATAATAGAAAATA
Organism: Lepisma saccharinum; assembly: GCA_022664845.1. Classification (NCBI taxonomy): domain Eukaryota; kingdom Metazoa; phylum Arthropoda; class Insecta; order Zygentoma; family Lepismatidae; genus Lepisma; species Lepisma saccharinum. Next base: position 46,109 of record JAGDQP010005624.1, read on the forward strand.
CTGTAAATAATATTTACTTGTTGCAAGAATTAAGATATAAATAAAAAACGGGTTGCATACTATACCAAGTGTAAAAACTTAGTAAAAACCGAAATTTTGTTCCATATTGGTTTAGACTTTAAGTGGACAAAAGAGATTAAGTGTCTTTCCGCTGCCTGGCTTCATATATTCATGAAATTTTCAATCTCAACATTCAGTCCAGTATCGCTTTTAGATAGAGGTCATAGATACAAACTATGAACTTAATTATAGTATTTGGCAACCTGTGAACAATGTTAGCAGTAATTTTGCAAATCGATTAAGAGGGCACATAAAAATCATTCTAGATCTTTTAGGAATTTCTTCTCTTGTGTGTGTTTAAACCTATCGTAGTGTATTGTGCCATCAGATATAGTAATTTCTGCAGTAAATAATTACCCACATACATTATCTTTGTTTTCTTTTCTATTTGCAAAATTCGGAGTAGGAAAGAAGCGACCGATGATCTCGCCGTTCTGAGACAGTCATCACCCCAACAGGTGCAAGTACAGAAATGTTGCCTTATCTGAACTCACAATTAGAGTGTATCGCTGACGGAAATTAAAATGGAAGTTGATTCAACAACTCGTCACTACTAGCTTGTTACGTAACACGTGAATGTAAATACAACTTCAGAAGTCTGTTTTGCCAGTTTTCCTCGGTGGCCTGGTGGTTAAGGCGTCGGCTTGTTAAATGAAACAGCCCGAGTTCGAGTCCCGGCAGGTGCAATACTATTTTTTCTTTCAAAATATATTTTCATATGATTATATGTATTATTAATAATTGTTTTCTTGCACTTTTCGTAGAGTATCTTAAATAAGTGACCATACGAACGTGGAAGTTAGGTAAGGTTAGGTGCGGTCATGTATCTTTACACTCTTTGCTCTTGACGCAACTTCCGTTCAAAATTCCGACAGCGATACGCTCGTCAGCTACGTCTACACTCATGGACGACTCGCGTGAGGAAATCCTTACGAGTAACTGCATATTACGATCACGTAAAAGTAGAAAACTAATTTTAACTGACATTTCTACTGATATCTATTTCATAAGATGCGATAAATGTCCAAAATGCGTATAACGGGAAAAAATATCAAATGATTGTTGTCTGGTAACGCTTTTTTACGCTAATGAACTCCTGTGGCGAGTCATTCAAGTCCACTCTAATCGGCACTTGTGATTCAGCAATCTTTTCTGTCAATATATATCTCGGAAAACAGTGTTAATAGGAACTTAATAATTACAAATCAACTTGAAATGATAAATATGTACGTTAATAAAGATATTATTCACGTAAATACAAATTTCCAACAAAACATACCGAGATGATATCGTTTTCCGAGCAAGGTTGACATCCATATACCTTGCTGCTTATGTGCCCTTAACGAGGAAAAGCTTCCCATGCGTGGTGTTATGGGTAGCCAAATCCGGATAAAATACTATCCGGACTTACGTACCACAAAGCTGCACCTGTCATTATAAATGTTCATATCCGAACACCATATTTATTGAGTTGTAGTAACATGTCTCCAGAGAGGAACTGCTCTTTAGGTATATCTAGAAGGGGATCTGCTCCACATTATTTTCCCCTTAAATCTGAGTAAGGTAATAGGTTTGTTTACTTTTTCATCGTAAAACATATTTCTTCTGATGCGAAAATGGGGATTTTGGCACCTTGTACTTAATACATACACAACTACGTGACTTAGAAGTCAAAATCAACTGGACTCTCCTCACTTTTCATGGGTCCTAACTCGGCCCTTATTCATTTATGTACAAAAATTCCAACACACCTGAGTTCTACGAAGGTTTCTGCACGCAAATTCAATGAAAATCGGTGATCCGGACCTTTTGGACAACGGCTCCCAGATAATGTGTCCTCCAGATATTTTGCCTATCCCTAGAATTTACCCAGAAGGACTGGATTCGAAACCTAACAAGGGACATTTTCCCGGACTCCGTAATAGTCTAAGCTAGTGGTGAATACGATACCTGGATTTACCGAGAGGTATTACGGTGTATCCTTATTATTCCTGGTTCTAATCCCGAGGGGAACATGGATGTTTCGCCTAAGATGACCCCGGAGCCAATTTAATCCACTAAATAAAAACATTTCAATAGTATTAAGGATTGTGAAGTCGCTAGAAACTCTATAGTAACCGTCCATCTCGACTGAGGATTTTAATGAATAACCTTAGTGCCATCTTTCTTCAGAGTTCACCGTGGGCCGTCCTCTCAATAGTAGTCAAGACATGTGTTAAAACTTCTTGCTCACGTATTTCTTAATACATAAACGATACAAGAGAGTTTAGTCCTGCGACTGTACCAATCTACTATATCGATTGATACAGAATTTCAATCAGTTTCACAAAGCAAATGTCGGAATGGTACCTTTTAAGACAGCCCAGACCGCTACCTTTACAATTTGCCGTGCATCCGTACTTCAGCAGGTAGAACATTGATACATGGGAGATCGTTGGTTCGAATTCGTGTCAGTCAATTTTCTTTACACGAAGCTCATACTGAGATGGCACTTTAAAGATGGATCTTGGCCACTACCTTCACAAGTCCTTCCTCTCGTTGTTAAATATGTCGTGTGATATGGCATCCGTTCGAGATATATATTATTCAATCTGTTCCCCAGGAAGGATGCTCGTTGATAGACGTCATCCTTCAGACTAGAGATGGGCTTAGGGTGCATTTATCAACATAGGCCAGAAATAATTTCAGTTCAAAAATGAAACTTTAATATTTTAAATAAAGTTAGCGATGCAAATGTTGGAAAGTAAAGTTGACGTGACAATTTATTTTCTACTGAAACCATTGCATCTAATACTACTACCGTTAAAAAGATTAATGTAGCAGTTACATAAACGAAAAATGTACATTACCTTGAAAAGGATAATATTTACGCCTGAATATTTTAGTGTTTTTCGGCCCGACAAAATCTACAGTATGTAGACGAGATGGCACCGATACAATTTACATATTTGCTGAAAGCCTGTTCAACAGTAAAAATCTTTGCTGCATCAGATTTTATCGACCTATGGTTAGAGCTCGAGCTCATTGAGCCAGGGTTGCGAACTCAGTGCAGTTTCACCGGGTCCCACTCCTGGACGTCTAGCCCTATAGACGCAAATATTGACTTTATGGTAGCTCCAACGTAACTATGTTTTTCTGATGAAAGTAATACGCTTCTATTGAATAATTGTGAGCAACATACTGCCAGAATTGCTATCTGCTTAGTTCACTCCTATTTGCGCAACCAAATGCCGCAAAACCAACCATTTCTTCTACGATGTAAATATATTTCTGTGCGTCTCAACATGGCTCTCCTCGCAAACCGGAAGCTTCACGTTTGTGACGTCATGCCTGCCGCTTGAATAGGACTCAATCAGTGTAGGAATTATTCCACCGGAAGTCGTCACAGTTTTTACTCTTGTACGTCATGAAGCACTTGTACGTCTTTGCATAAAGAACACCGACAAGCAGTACTTAGGATTGCCAGCTTGGTGTAGTTGGTAAAGCATGACCCGAATTCGAATCACGGCGAGGTAATAATTTTAAAAACTTTTTACAGAAATATTATATATATAGAAGCCTCCTGCGTAGCTTAGTCGGTAGTGCGCTCGACTTCAGTGCGAGTGGTCCCAGGTTCGATTCCCGGTGGGGGTTCAAATTTTCGGTGTTGGCCCAGCATCATGAGGACAATTGGGGAGCTGCAGTGAATAAAAGATAGTGGCGATCACAGTTAAGAGCTTCGACTCTCCTCTCCCAACATATCTGGTTAGCTTGCGAGCAATTGACCAACTCCTCCCTCCGGGAAAATATATATATATATATATATATATATATATATATATATATATATTTATATTTATATTAATATATACATATATATGTTCACTGGTTGGGTTAGGTTAAGAAAGTAAGATTGTTTTTTTATTGTACGTGATCCCACTCACTCGCAGCTAGTTCATCGTCAATGTGGAAACGTGATTTTTATCATGCGTAGCACAATGATCCACGTGTCTGAGAGTCACTCATTCAAGATTTAAACCAACAGTGTGTATACTACGTTGTGTAAAGAAATGTGTACTATAAGAAAACAAGTAGTAAGACACAAGCCACCGTAAACATCAAGCAGACGACGACAGCAGTTCGGCCGAGAACCGAAGATGGAGTTGGAGTCGCAGCTAGATGGAGTTGGCGCAGCAGAAGGAGGGGTTAGAGGACCACTCCCAAAAGGACCCTATAAATATCCAGACATCTAGGCAACTAACATCACTCCTCGTCTGAGTGGTCGTCTCTCTCTAGCCTTCCTGCTTACGACTTGCAACGGGGTCGAAGTATTCTTCATACACAGTTAGCAACGGGCTGGTATGATTTCTTTCACATCTGTCAATCACAGTTAGCAACGGGCTGGAGTGTCCCCCTAAACCACAAACCTGTAGACAGTTGCGGCGGACTGGTACATACCCTGGCACACAGTTTGGAACGGAACTGGTGCAGGACTCTATCCTACTTCTTTGATGCGTAAACTCAAAGAAGAAGGAGCCAGCCTGGTGGCCGAGCGGTCTTCGGAGGTAGGCCATCGGCTCAAAGGTCCCGGGTTCGAGTCACGGCAGGTTATTAAGTGTGGATTTTAACACTTAATAACTAAAGGCGAATCGTGACGAGCCGAAGTCCAAAGTTGCTAGACTGGCCCATATAAAAATAAAAGTTTACCAAAGTTTTTATCAAAGAAGAAGAAGGCCATAAGTTTTTGTAAACTCACTTATAATCCCGGTTCGGGACGGTCCTTGTATTAATGTAATTCGTTCTGGGAGAAACCATAATCCCGTGTATCATTCGTTCTACCCACCACCAGCTGCACCTATAGGTGCCTGTCAATTCGCTTTAAAAAGCATTGTTTGCCGCGTGAACATTTGCTTCCTAATTCCGACGCTAGAGGCAGCACAATACACCCGTTTTAGTCAGTAACTCTTGAGTATTGGTATAGGAAAAGCTGAATATTTCGAAAAGTTTTAGGAAAAGAATGGTGCACAATTGTTGCTTACCATTCTGTAAGGTAAAAAAAGGCAAGTTGGAATACAGTGGAGTACATAAGAGAGACAGGAGGAACATCTAAAGGAATGGAAAGCCTCAGTAATAGTTTCGGTTTATAGAAAGGCTATAATTCTGACTGTAATAATTACTGTGGAATCTCTTTACTCGCAACATGTTACTACAAAGTCCTGAGTAATATGGTGCTAACACGCCTAAGCGTATACGTAAATGAAATAATGTGGATTTAAAAGAAATAGTTCTACGTCCGACCAGATTTTTGGCTTGAGACGAATGGGAATACAATGGGACATTTCAACGCTTGTTCATTGATTTTTAGAAAGCATATGATTCCATCAAAAGAGGAAAACTATGTAATATTCTAGTATGATCTGGAATACGAAAGCAAACTCTTCAGCTACTGAAGATGTGTCTCAGCGACCCCATAAGCCGAATATGTATAGGTAATGAATAATATGTCAAATACTTTCGAGATTGACCTCGGATTGAAACAAGGTGTTGCTTGGTCACCACTACTGTTTCTTTCCATTAGAATATGCTATTTTAAAAATAATTCTGCTATTCTGCCGGTAATATTTTATGGTTGCTAAAGTTGGTGTATGACTCTAGGAGATGAACATAAATTGCATGTGTTTGAAAATAAGGTGTTGGCAAAGATATACGAGATGACTGGAGAATGGAGGCGACTGTATAGTAAAGACCAGACTGTACGACTCACCCAGTGTTGTAAGAATAATGAAATTACGACGGCTAAGATGGGAAGGTAATGTAGCTCGGATGGGGGAAAACGAAGAGTATGTTCGTGGTTGGAAACCCGGAGGAAATGAGGCCATTGGGAAGACCGAAACTTCGTTGCGATTACAATATTAGAAGAGATTTTCTTTTCAGAGGTAAGTGTTCATGATTACAACGTTCATGATATTGTGAATCAAATTACTTTTTTTATTTCTATCACAAAGCTAGACTGAGGTAATACAATTTACTGAGGGAAAAAACACTGAGGTATTTTATCTTCGTATCGCCTAAAGACTTATTTTCCATTGAAAGGGTTTGTAATTTTGCATTTGCTCAACGAACGTTAAAACTAATACCGTATCATTACATACTATTCTTTAATTCTCAATGGCTCATCGTGTCCTCAAATCTTGTAGCGTTAATTTAACTCATTTCCCGAAGTCATATAATGATGTAATTTTGCACGGCGACGTAAGTCGGGTGACAATACATTTCCTTGTTAATTTCATATAGTTCTACATATTTATATATTTTAAAAGCATATATATATATATATATATATATATATATATATATATATATATATA
>JAGDQP010005624.1:52525-77022 GCA_022664845.1 Lepisma saccharinum
ATATATATATATATATATATATATATATATATATATATATATATATAGTAAGGAATTTCCTTATCCTAAAATAAACACTGGCTCGCAACGACGTTCCGTTTGACTGATTGCAGAACACTTTAGTATTTGGGTCACAAGATCAGCTTGAGGAAAAGCATCCGAACACCGAAATAACTCGAAAAAATAATAAAAGGCTTTCTAAAAATATATTTCTCTTAAACAATTCGTACTAAAAGTTAACTAATTGTATTTATGCATAACTAAAAAGAAAAGCATAGGATGCGCCAATTGAAGAATTTATAAAGTGACTGTATCTATGAGAGCGCGCCCCATGCTTTTTTTTAATCATGCATAAAAAATATATTTTCTTTACTTTTTAGTACGAATTGTTTAAGAAACGTATGTTTTTAAAATGTTTCTAAATTAAGTTTTTAGTACTGTACATTATTATTTCATTCTGTCTCTATGGCGTTATTTGTTATGGTTATATATTGTAGTCTCCAATACTATGGCACATTAATGAGTATCGTTGTCAGGTACTATCCTATAGTGAAAGCAACGCTAGAACTATAGTTTCTTCTGGAGAAATCTTTCGCGGGCGAAATTTTCGGAGAGGAGGGGGAGTAATTTTCGTGTTCTGGGGGGTAAAACTCCTCTTATTACACTTTGAAAATTTTTCGAGGCCAGATTTATCCAGCTACTTTTTGTCATGGACAGGCAGCTATAGATGCAGCTGGCGGTGATTTTCTACCTATTAAGCACATCAGAAATACAACGGAACATTACGGTATTGTTAATGAAAATAAAAATAGTAATATTTTACTTATTAATGGAGGAACAATTACTATTGTTTACTCGAAAAATCCTAATTCTTGGCTTATCTCTGGCAGAATCATATTTTGCCCAGTAATTATTAAAGATGTGGATTTTTGTGTCAGGACATATATTACAGAGAATTTTATTACCTATAATTAATAAAAAAAGAATTACTGCCTTGTCATGTTTAGTAAGCTAGTTATGATCGATCCCGTGATTTGGTGTGTTCTGGGGCTTTCACATCTTCGGTGGTGTTGTCGATGTGGCAGTTGTCGACCACCTCTGGGGGCGACGACATGATTTTCCGTGCTCACTTAGGTCCCCATTAGTATAATCAAAAGTCAAAATCTCTTACTCTTTCAGTGTATACTCAACGTAAGTAGTGATGAGCGCAAGAGTCTTGGTCTTGCATGCAAGACCAAGACCAGGGATACCAATGCAAGACCAAGACCATACCTGCAAGACCAAGACCAGCCTGCAAGAGTCTTTGCACACGCACTATTTGAATATTTTTAAAACGTGTAAAGGAAGGGGAAATCATTACATCATCCACTTGAATTTCTTTGGCTTCTGTAAAAATACCGCTGGAGTGAAGGTGTTCTCAGTTGTGCAAACCATGTGAGTGGATCTGAGAATCACGTCGCTGTTATGACGTCAAGTTGGAACATAAAATGTAATGACGTCGTGAATAGGACAAATAATTTAAGATCTTGAAGCCTGGAGATGTGTGGTCCTTCAATATGAGAGGTTTGATATCCTTAAGAGTAACGAAGTATATCATGACCACTAACCCGCCTTCGTTCACCATTGTTTCTTCGCATCACAAAGCCTGTGAAACTTTTATGAAATGATAAAAATTCCTATAAAAGCACAAGGGAGCTTTTATTAATAACTAATATAATTTAAACTTATCAAAGGAGGTTTACAAGGAGGTTTGTTAAACTTGTAGTCTACTTGAATTTTGTGTCAATGAACTCCCACTGTCTTCTTACAAGGGAAGTATTTCGGTTCGAACAGGATATTTTTATAAGACTTCGTATATATATTCGTACCCCGATGCTGATAATGTCTGCATAGTAATTCGACCGTGTAAGACCACGTTTGTCCGCTAGAGGGCGTTACATTTTGGAGTAAGTAGAAGACAGTCCTGGCAGCCGCTGCAACGGCTCGCGTAGTTTCGATTCGAACAGGTATTTATTACTCAAATATATATACATGGACAGTGCTGACAGAGACTGCAAAGCGACAATACCGTGTAACAAATAGTTTAGCAGATATAGGCCATTATTTGACTTCACAAATGCAAGTGAGGCTTTTCTACAGTGAGTAAAACATAAGTGAGAATGAAAATAGGTATACTGAGCAACCTTTAGAATCACACTCCATGGACACTGTGTCAAATGCCACTTTATTTTACTCTCTTGAAGTTGTTGAGAGTTACGGATAGGAGCGTACGTTCGAACCCCACCCCCGAAATTTAGATTCTTTTATTAGATTAGTGTTGTTTTTGGAGTGTGTTTTGAAGGTTGCCCTAATGTGACTTTTGGCCTTGTGTCTATTGTGAGTAACCCTTCTGTTTTACTCACTTTGTGGGAAAAAAACACATTTGTGAAGACAAATTTTAGCTTATGTCTGCAAAACTATTTGTTACACGATGGAGTGGCTTTTGCAGTCGTTGTCAGCACTGTTAGGTATGTTCATGTAGATATTTTGAGTATTAAATGCCTGTTCAAACCTAAACTAACCCTCTTGCTCCAAATTTAAGGCTTTCTTGCGCACAAATGAAGCCTTATAATAAAAAAGCTCCTGTTCGAACCAAAATACTTCCCTCATCAGTGTGACGAAATCCCATCACGCATCGATTCGGTTTGGGAATTATCCCAGTGGAAAGATATCTGCTAGCGTTGTGGTGAACTATGTGAGGTATATGCAACAGTGCCAAAGAGCAGGTGAGGAGGTACCGGCTTGATGCCATGATTATAACAGCAAATAGCTAGACGGACGATTCGTGTTCGATTCTCAGCGAGGAGATAAGTTTTCTTACCTTCTTTTTTTTTCCAAAGAACATGAGTCTTTGCCAAATTCGCGGAAATAGTTTAGAAAAGTCACGTTAGATTGTTTTTTTACGCAAAAGACATTCCGTAAAAAGTATTAAATTTCATACATTATCTGCGCTTTCTGCTGATTTACTTGCTCGCTGACAGTTGCAGGTGTTTGACTCCTGGTGTTAGCAGGCGTTTAGCTACGGTTATACGCTATAATACTCTATCCAGTGGAAAAATAACAGGTGCTAGGTGGAACTTTTACACGCTCCGTGCTTCAAGTCATTCTGTAATGAAAATACTGTCTATGTGTTATTAAATTACAGGTCTGAGTTCATGAAATTCATAATCGACGTTCTTCTCAGCAGATGCTCCAGCAACGTAGTGATTAACATATGACACAAGCTTGAGATAATCTACATGCAATAAGTGTGAGTGCTTAAATCCCTCTTGAAACCTGCTTGTTAGCCTTGTCCTATCAAGGTTATTTCAGCCTTAATTCTTGTAAACTAGACTGCTTGATGCAAGCTTGTTAAAAGCTTTTTGCCTTGATTTGCTAAGTTTCACGAAGTTGTCACAATTGTCAAAACAAGCTTGATTCACTTTTGAGCAATTTGAAAATTGTTATGTGGGAAGAAGGAAGTGGAGTTTCAAAGGCCAGGAAAATTTCCATTGTATGTCGAAGCTTCTGTTCGCTGGTACGCTTGCTGATGGAGCGCGACAAATCTCGGAATGTATGAAGCAACCGACATACATCAATATTCAATTCTAGGGTGAAGACCGACCAATTAAGGCTCTTATTCTTTTTTTTTTTTCTAGATATCTTTCTTGGACTAATACTTAACCTTTCTCAACTACAATAAAACATTTTTAACTCTACAGTTTACATGTACTTCGTATTAAGGTTGTCTTAGGAAAATGATGTAATGAGGAACTCTCTTTTATGTATGATTTTACCACAAAGACAAAATGTCGGTGGGGACTAACGTAAGGACTTTGGTAGAAACACTCGCTCCGACATCGCCCAACGGCCGGAAGTTGCACGAAATCCGATGTTCTGCCGAGCCTTGACCTTGACCTTGAGTTACTTCTCAGAGCTCACCATTAAAGAGCCCATTTGGAGAGAAACTAATGTTTTAAACGTGTATGAAGTTGAAAGCGATCACTGAATATTGGAATTAGTTCGTAGAAATAACTTTAGAGTCTTGTAATATTTCAGAATTTGTTTACTTCGCCAAGGATAAGCATGAACAATTGGTAGGAGGAAAGGAGAAAGATAGTGTCAGGGAAGAAGGAACAAATGAAATATAGGAGTGAGGAAGTAAATTTAGATCACAATTTAGGTAGTATGTACAGGAATTGGTTCAAGTTTGATTTTTAAGGAAAAGAGGTTAATTTAGGATTTGAGGAAGGAGGAGGAGAAGGAGAAAAACAACTATAGGAGGAAAAAAAAACTCGGTTCAAGTAACTGGTAAATTACAGGTTTAAGAACTTAGGTAGAAAAGGAAGGATTTAAGTTACGGTAATTTGTTGATACGGTTTAAAAAATTGTAAATGAGAACAACGACTCTCCGTGTGGGGTTGAAGAGAAGATTCACTGCAGAAATTGGTTTATCTATATTGAGCTTATATAGGGCATCATACAAATGCTTACGGTTTGCTTTCCATAATGTACATTCTAAAAGTAGGTGTCTAACAGTTTGTGTACCTGTGCGACATTCACAAAGAGGAGAGATGGCTCGACTAAGCCTAAATAAATGCCCATTAAGACGAGTGTGTTCAGTTCGTGCTCTATTAATTGCTATAATATATTTGCGTGGGAGGAAACAGTTATTATACCATGGTCTCTTGTCACTTTTCTTAAAAAATTGGGAATAATAAGTAGTAGATTGTTCGATTTGTAGGATGAGGTTATTTGTCCAGGTCGTTAAGATTTTTTTACGAACTCGTGGGAGAGTATCCTGGTAGTATAATGGAGTAAAAGTTTTGAGAGGAAGATTATGGGACTGACGAGCAAGTATATCGGGAGTCTCGCATATGTTACTATGAGCTTTGAAATGAGTAAACTTAATACTTTTACCAATCTTTAAGTTAAATTTAAGTAATTCTAAAATATCAAAAATAATAGGGTGATTATGGAACATGGTACCGTAATTTCTTTGTATAGCAAGTAAAACAGATTGTGAGTCTGTCAGAATTAGAATATTCTTTTCTTTTAAAAGTAGACTGTATCCTAAAGCTTTTTTTATGGCTATGGCTTCAACATGGAAGATCGAGAGAGTGGCATCAAGTCTGTAACATAAAGAATATTGCTTTTGAATATCCCAGACAGCTGCCGCTGTAGACATGGGGTTTTTACTACCATCAGTAAAAAGGAAATAGTAGTTGTTCCATGCATGACGAAACTCTGAGAGATGTGAGTAGGTTGGATAAGAGATATCTGGAAAAGGAAATAAAGGGCAAGTTATTTTAAACAACGGATTTTTACGTGGTTGATGAGTTAGATTGTATTCAGTGCTGAATTGTAACAGTAAACGGATCCATATGGATTTTTTTTTTTAACTTTAGCATTGAGTTTTAGGTGGTCTTGTAAATATTTGTTGAAGATATGAGAAGAATTATGTTTACACTTAAAGAGGAATTTGGAAGCGATTAATAGTCTTCTTGTTTCAAAACTAGGAAGTTTTGTTTCTGTATAAAGGGCTATGTTGGGATTGCTTTTCATAACACCTAATATAATACGAATGCCTAGTCTATAGATGATATCAATTTTGTTAATTTGACTAATTGATAAGTGTGGAACCATGTGGATGCCATATTCTAAGCTAGGTAAAAAATAATTTTTGTAAAAAAGAGTCATTGTGGACGGGTGCCCACCATATTTAGTGGTAGCTAGAGATTTTAGTAAATTCACTAATTTGTGGCCTTTTTCTACTATGTGATCAACTTGACTTTTCCAGGATAAATTGTGGTCCAGTAAGATCCCTAAATATTTAATTTCTTTTTTAATAGGGATGCATGTTAGTCTACTTGAGTTACTTATACATATTCTCTGTTTACGGGATGATTGGAATATAATAATGCTCGATTTCTCCATTGAAATTGACTGGTTACGAGAATGAAACCAAGATCGTAGGTCCAAGATGCATCTTTCTAACAAAGTAAGTGCATCATGTTTTTTTGAGATTTCTTTTGTCTCTGTGAGTATTACAATGAGATCGTCAGCGAACAATATAAATTCAAAGGGTTTTTTTAGAATAGTATGAATATCTGCTAAGTACAGGTTAAAAAGTAAACAACTTAAACAACTCCCTTGGATCAATCCAGAATTTGCAGTAGCTTTATTAGTAATGGCACCATCTATGTAGAAGGAAATTTTCCTGTTCGTTAGTAAGTTCCAAATTATATTTTGGTAAAGAAATGGGATTTTTATTTGATTTAGAATGTTAATTAAAATGTTGATATCAACTAAATCATAAGCACTTTTTAAATCAATGGAAGCAATATATGTTCTAAGATTTTGCTGCATGTTGTTAGAAATTTTGAGAGAAAGGGCCGCTATAGCATCTTGGGTACCTACATTTTTACGAAAACCTAATTGATTGGGGTGTAATTTGCGCTCGCTTTCAATATACCATTCCAATCTTTTTAAGATTAGGCGTTCAAATAATTTAAGGACATTTGAGGTCAGACCAATGGGTCTCCAGTTATTCCCATCGGTGTGGTCTTTTCCAGTTTTAGGTATAGGTAAGATGAGCTGTTCTTTCCATTTTTCAGGAATCTGTCCTAGTAATAAAATTTTGTTAAAAATGGTTAGTAGCCACTGTTTCCCTAAAAAAGATAGGTTTTTAAGAACAGGATTATGAATGTGGTCAAGGCCAGGTGTGGTGTCTTTAAGTTTGCATAATTCGTGATTTAGTTCATCGATGCTGAAAGGTTGATACAAGGGTTCTGCACCCGGCGATTTAGGATAAAAGGTAGTTAAGCGTTCTGGTTTAGGACCCAATTGCAATTTGTAATTGTTTAAAATTTTGGAAATAAAGATATCCTTCCAGGAGTTGTTAATGACTGAATGATTATTATTTGGCGAGGTCTTCACAGATTTTAGTATTTTCCAAAGTTTTGTAATTGGGGTTTGTGGATTGAGGTGAAGGCAATAAGTTCGCCATGATTCCCGTTTGGAAGTCTTAACTAGTTTTACCATGGTGGCGTTGAGTTTCTTGTAGTCAATAAGATTTGACATGGTGGGTGATTCTAAGAATTTGGTACGAGCGTTTTTAACTTTAAGGTGAGTCTGTTCGCATTTATTATTCCACCATTTCAATTTCGGAAACCTGGGGGAAGTATGGGTAGACGTTAATGGACAAGAGCAATTCATAGCAATAGTAAGGTAATGTAAAAATAATTCATATTCTTGTGACAAATTAACAATTCTTGGAATCTTAAATTCCATACAGATATCTAGAAAGTTTTGAAATTTCTTCCAGTTGCATTGATCAGTTTTCCAATATCGAATTGATTGTGATTTATTAGTTTGAAATGTCGGAGAGTGAGGAAATAATTCGATAAGGCACGGAATATGGTCACTAGTGTATGTTGAGGAACCTACTCGCCAATGGGAGACCAAGCTTAAAGAAGTTGAAACAAAAGCTAAATCAATGGCTGATGGTCGGGTACCATTCCGGGGAAAGAAAGTAGGTTGCGGGTCGTTGAGTAAGATAAGTTGGTTTTCTTGGGACCAAGTTAGTACTGTTTTGCCAAGGGAATCAGTGAATGGATTACATAAATTTTTAATGTGAAGATTCCAGTCTCCAACGAAGATGTTCGGTTCAGGTGTTAGATCAATTAATTCATTAAAAGCAAAACAAGGGATTTTTGGAGTAGTTTTATTTTTAGGAATATAAAGAGAATAAATGTGTAGCTGTCGGTTATTGAACAAAATGGTAATACCGCATATTTCCACTTGGTATTTTGACATTAGACTGAGGGTGAGTGGAATATCTATCCAGTTCCATGCTAACAATTCATGTATTAAAATTCCTACGCCTTTTTTCCCTATGGCGTAACCGTTATGGTGAGATTTATAGTGTGGAAGTGAGATGCTATTTTTTTCTTTTCCCCATACTTCTGAGAGACAAATTATATGGGGGTTTTCTTCTGCTATAAATTTAAGAATATGAGGTTTCCTTTCAAAAAAGGAGTTAATGTTCCAGTATGCTATCTTGAGAGGTTTCATAAAAAATCAATATTTCCTATAATATCCATACTGTTTAATTTTTTTTTTTTTTATAAGAGGTCATGAATTTGATCGGTTAAGGCTTGACATTTTTGAATAAGGGTGTGTGCTATAGGCAAATGCATGTTTTCTCTTAAAGATTCCATGATTTCAGATATTGTTTTTAGCATGTTTTTGATTAACCGTGTGTGATTAGGTCCAGGAGAAAGGTTAGAAGTCATGAAATTGGGAGGTTGTAAGCAGTAAAAATTTGGTTGAGGTGGGTGCATTGGGAAAGGAGGAGGAGGGGGGTTATATTCACGTCTGGGAGAAGGATTGTCTCTAGGTCGTGTTAGTATGGGAGGATTAGCCTTAGAACTACTAGCATTATTATTATGCAGAAATTGCGAGGATGGGTTGCTATGTATTGAATCTCTAGGAATTGGTCGTGACTTAGGGGGGTTTGAGTTGTATGGGTTCAATTCAGGAGTTAGTGAAACGGTTGTAGCATGAAATTGATTTTTAGGGGGAAGGAAACTAAGATCAGTATTTTTTTCTACATTAACATTGGTTGAAGTGGGGGTAGGTTGAACAGGGAATTTTCGCGCTGAATTTTGTAAGACGTATAAGAAAGATTTAGCTGTATACCCAGGATTACGAATATCTTTACCGGTAAGAAGTTTCCTGGCCGTAAAGTACGTAACGTTTTCTTCTGTAATGACATAATTAATGTCTTGTTGGAGCTGATATTCGGGACATTTCTCGTGCCCAGATTGATGGTCCTGGGCATCACAGTGAGCACATTTTTGGGGATTCGTACAGTTTGGACCGTGAAAAGGAAGGGTACAGTTACGGCATTTTTGTTTGCCTTTACATTGAAAAGGGAGGTGCCGGTAAGACAGACAAAGTTCGCAGAATCTAATTTTCCTACGTTTCGATTGGACAGGATATCGACATTTAGAAACAGCAACATATTCGGGTAAATTTTGAGCCTCAAAAGTAATTTCAATGAGTCTCGTTTCAACTAAGGACGTGATGCCTTCTTCCGATAGAATGCGTTTTTTAAGTCTACGAATGCTCACTATAGGAGCAGAAGATTCAATGTTTGACAAAATCTCCTGTGTGGAGACATTAGTGGGGATACCGTAAATTACTCCTATACGAAAAACTAGCATTTTGGGGATACGGCAAGTAATGTTAAGTTGTTTGTGTAATACGGTATCATCAACAAACTGGTTGGCTAATTTACCGGAAGAAAAGAATAGTCGAACTCGGTATCTACCCGCATCCTCGATGCGCTCGAAGTTGACTTGCTTTTGTATTAACTTGTTTGCAAAGTTAACAGTTTGATAACCTCCAACTGAAATTCCAGCATTACCATCACAGAGAACAATGTATTGACCTGAGTGAGTAGGACTGTAATGTAGGGGGACAGTTACCTGAACCACTCCGTTTACTTCCTGTAGTTTGGGAAGCTTGACCGGTTGATTTGGTGACGGATCTTCTCCTACATCCTCAAGTAGTTGCCGTTTGTTACATGTAGTACTAGGAGGAGCTGTAGGTGCTGCAGAAATAACACCTGAAGGGGTAAACCCTTGTACAGACGTATTGCCATCAGGATCTATAACTATCATATTGTTGGCGTGAGGCACTTGGGGACTTTGCATTCCATTAGTAAAGGTTTCATGGTCTTCGTTCGGGATTTGTACATGTGAATTATCAGGAATAAATGAAGAACCTAGATCTGTAGCCATTCTATGTTAGCGGCTAGCAACAGAGAAAATAAACACAAAAGGTAATGAAACCATGCATGAATCAGGAAATAACATGCAGGAAGAACAGACAAAAACAAATTGCTACCTATTAGAAAATACTTAAGTGAATCAGACGATAGTCTAAAAAGATCTTCGGTTACTATAGGAACCAATCGTAACAAGTATTGGTAAAAGCTGTGAAGTGTTCACACAACGTTCACTACACTTAAACACAAACTTCTTGTAAAAGATGCACAACAAGGACTTAAGTTCTTGCACTACGCAACAAATGAACTGTTAACTCGCGACACATGCAGCAATTTCTTCAGGAGTGCTGCTTAACATATACTATCCCGCTTCCAGGACGCCGCCATGAAAACCTTCCAATTCTTTCCACCCACTAATTCGTTCTGCCGAGCAATGTGAGTCGACTTCGAGCCAGTGTTGCCAGATGGTTGGTATTGAATTTCCCTATTGAACCATCAGAAATTACCTTTTCTTTTCAAGAAATTTCCCTACGCTTAAATTTTCTACTGCTCCTCTTTCTTTTAACTACAACTACTATATCTATTATTAGTGCTACTACTACTACTGCGGCTGCTTTTTCTGTTTTAAGGAAGGCTCTTCAAATAACATTCCATTGACTGCCTTACAAACATACATTGTTGACTTTAGACTGCACAAGAACATTATTTGTAAAGAAAATAGAAGTATCAAAATGATAACTCACCCTGATAGTTAAAATTTCCTTGTTCTTCCCATCACTAATTTTGAAAGAATGCTTTTTCTTCCAAAATGTATATTATCATGTTTTAACACCACAATCCTGCCTTGTATAACGTAAAAATAAATGAAACTGTCAGTGCAAAGTTTTACACAAAAACTGAAAGTGAATTTAAAAAATAAAAACAAAGACAACCCGCTATAGTCTGATTGTATAGTAAGCTTTAGTTTCGTTTTCTAAATCCAGAACCCAGTTCTTTTTTCTTTATACACTCTCTCAATCTTGTTTTAAAAAAGGAAATCTACATCACAATATTGAAATGTTCATTTGTTTCCCTTTGCTGTAATTTGCCGCTCTGCTAGATGTTCATATTGTGCTTGTTGCTGATGTGAGCTTTTTTAAAGCGCCAGATGCCTCCAATTCAAATGTAAACTACGATGATATAATTATTGTATTTTTTTACCTTCTAGTAACAGCTATCCAGCTTTGTGTATTATTGCGACTTTTGTTTTTCATGTAGTCAGTTTAAAGTAAAAATATACTAAAGCAGAATTTCCCTACATTTGAAGGCATTTTAAGGAAATTTCTCAATTTTCCCTTTCGGCAAATTTTGAACACTTTTTCCCTGCGCCGAGGGAAATTTCCCACCATCTGGCAACACTGTTTCCAGCCCTTAAATCGCCAACCTCCACCAACCGAATCACCAACCAAAATAACAACTTCTTCCGTTGGCCAAAATAAAGAATTGATCATGGTTGCAGTCTATTGCTATACATATTTAGTGGGAATTTTTGTCCATTGCATTTACGATGATATATTAATTAGTTTGTAAATTCTCAAACTTTCTGCACCGGGATTTTAACTTGGAAACTTCGGATTCGTATCTTGTCATTCCAAGCACTAAGCTATGGAGGCATCTTTAGTTAAGTACTTTTTATTATTATTTAGAAGGTCGTTTCTGAAGTAAAACTATCCGTATATGCTTGAATTCGAAACTCGGATCACTGATTGGATCTTGTGGTAGAGCTAGTCGCGTCTAGTAATTGATAACATTGCTGATAAATGGCAGTGCGATAATGTGGTATTATTTTTCAGTGTTACGGTCTGCGTTGGCAAACGAGCTGGGTCTAGCAGTCGGTATACCTTCTGCACGATGTCTTGATGCCGTTCAGTTCAACATTGACTCTGAGCCAATGATAACCCACTTGCAATATCCCGCCACGTCTTGGCAGCCACCTTTAATTCATACGTTGAACTGACATCGTTTGGTCTATCAGATGTCGATTTGGTGGACGCCACTGTCTACCCGCGTTCGATTCACCTCTTTAACGGCAACTACCACAAATTCAGACTCCGGATCACCAATATGTAGCAACATTTTGCTCGTGGGGTAGCGACTCTCCTACTGTTGTCAATGATTTTGCTCTCAGTCTTAACTGCAAATATCTATCTGCCTGAATATTTTCACTTGCATCAGGTATGAATAGAGATGTTCAGTGACGCTGCTAGCAAATATTTTAAAAACTAGGTTTAAGACATTTTTAAGTTACGTTTCACTATCATATATAATTTACTCTGGCACGTACCTTTACTCTTCGTTATTATGTGCTGCCTCCATCGGTGTCGGTGAGTTTCCATCATAATCAGTAGTCTTAATTGCCTTTACATCGAAGCCATAGTCTACGAACACCTGTTTTACAGCCTGGCCAACATCACGGATTCTATCGGCGTTTAACTCGAAAAATTGTTGTGCATTCTCAATCCACTCCTTTCCCATTTTAAAAACTATGGTACCTAGTTCTAGGGCCTGATTCCCTATAGAGGTTTTTATCTCTCTAGCTATACCCAATAGTTCCGATCCTGTTTCACCTATGTTTAGAAAAAAAAACTGTGTAAATTTATGTAATTTACTTGATAACATATTTTCTTTCACAATAATTAATTAATAAAATATATTAAAGCACAAGCATTCTTATTGGTTTGGAACCCTTCTGGTCATAGGTTGCACTAACTCTTACTGTATTAATGCTCTCAGTTTGTATAATGTTCGGCATAAGAACTAACTTAACTGACAGTCTAACCTACTGTAAATATTTCTGTTAAAACTAAAAGCGGCGACTTTAGCTACAAAATATAGAATTTTGTTAACGATTTGTCTCCTTTCAAATTGACTAAAGAGGAAAACCCATTGACAATATCTCTTAAATACCTCGGAGAATTGTGTCCTAGTGCATGAATCAAAGACTACATGATGGGATTACTACAGCAATTTAAAGCCGAGATATGTGGAGACGCTCATAAAGCCATCAGACTTGTTTACAATTGTAAACCAATAGATGCTTGCACGGGCTTGTATAGTGCGCACAGCGTAGGATGACAGTTTGTTTACAAGTAATATTGCAGATGCGAGTTTCAAACAATCAGTCTTCTTTCTCGGCTCGCCATTGGATTTCACAACGCTTGGTTGGAGTAACTCTATGGATATGTATTTACAAAAACAAACCAGCAAAGGCTCAGTGGCTTGCGTTGTTGTCATTGTAAGCGACATATAGCCACAGCACGGGTAAGCGACATATAGCCACAAATTGATTGACCCTCAATGCGAGTCCGAAGGAGACAGAGCAGACGAAACATTTCTCGATAACTCATAAATCCGATACACCAACGTTTCTTTCTTATGAGGTGAAAGTGTTGCAAACCGTTGATATGAAACATTGGTCTAAATTGTCATTGGGTACGTAAGAGAGACTTGAACGTAACTTTTCCTTTTTGTATTAATCTTGCAGGGTTTTCTTCATCTTTCTGAGGTGATATTATTCGTTTCTGGGTGTGTGGATATTTTATAAACTTCTCGGGGTGCATGAAGACTGTTCTTTTACACCTTTAGAACTTTAGGAGGGTATTTTCCGTTCTCTGAACAAGGTAATATAGCTCCGCTCACCCCCTTAAAGAAGCATTGAAGATGTTATTAATGTTCTAAACGAGATTGTGAATTGCTAAAGGCGGGCGTTAAAACAGAGTTTAGAATGAATAGAGTTACAATAGACACCAGCAATTTGAACCCGGACCAACACGCACGAAAGCAAGCATGCTAACCATTCAGCCAAGCATAGACCCAAAACAAC
The DNA here is from genome assembly GCA_022664845.1 of Lepisma saccharinum. Classification (NCBI taxonomy): domain Eukaryota; kingdom Metazoa; phylum Arthropoda; class Insecta; order Zygentoma; family Lepismatidae; genus Lepisma; species Lepisma saccharinum. The sequence goes on from JAGDQP010005624.1 coordinate 66,202, forward strand.
TTATGAAATAGTATGAGATAGTAAATTGAATTTTTAAAATGTCGGAAAGATCGATAATGGTGATTTGTTTTCACTATCAACGCTTTCTCTCTAAATGGGTGTACTATTTATAATTCCGTCCTTTTTATCGAAAGAAAAGGAATTTAATTATTGCATTTTTATGGCCTTTAGGTATCTAAGGCTCAGGCCGGGAAAAGGGGAGGGGCAAGGATGCGGGAAGGTGTCTATATTAAAGTTGCCATCCCGGCAATTGCCTGATGTGATTCAGTAAAAACCCTGGAAACCCCAGTCAGGATGGTGGGCCGCTAGGATCGAGTCCATGACCTCCCGAATTGCGCCTACGCTCTACCACTGAGCTACTGCGACTCGGTGTTGAAAGAAATAGAGGCGAAGTTGATAGCAGCTTGAAAGAAAACATACAGTATAAGCAACATAAACATCATTACATTACGAGAAAAGGAAGGCCTGTTGATGTGATCACTTGTGAAAATATAATATTATGTGCTATGTATTTTAGTTATTACGTTCATTAGATACACATAATATATGGATTATTGATTCAAATTCGTGTTGAATGAAACCCACACGCTAAACGCCCGATTATCCAAGCAAGTGACGGACAGTTGACATAACCGAGAAAAGCTGTTGATCCATTTCTTTTTTATTTAAGGTCTTTAGGCAACTTTGGCGCAGGCCAAGCGAATGATGAGAGAATTGGTGGAATGAAGAAAGTGGGTTGAAACGGGACCACAGTGTTGGTCCACCACAAAAACTACGTGGTATAAGCCGGGATCGAACGGAAGACACCAAGCGCCAGAAACCAAAGCTCGATAACTGAACCAAGGCGGCCCCCGGGCCAATGTTGCTCAACATTGTTTCTACACAACATTAATGTATCATTAACTTCCCTTCAACGTAAGTTTATTTTCTAAACAGTGGAATCAGGTTCTTTAAACATACAGCGTACCACAGATTAACTTGTACCATAAACCTATCTAATTCCCAATCTGTTACTGCTTTCCGTGTTTTGATCTGTGTCAAATTAAGTGAGTTGGAACCACTGCGCCAGCGAAAGGACTGTTATCCAAGGTTCAGTGAGAGACAGAGGCGGATACTTGGTGTGCAGGTTCGCTGACTGAAATGTATTACCAAAACATTCTTTCAAGCTATCTTGCGCAAGCTATAGTCCAAACACTTACAGAAACACCAGATGCTTGATAAGAGAAGCTGATAGAATAGCAAATGCTGGTAATTTTTTTTATGTTGAACCGGTTGTTTAACAGAATTTGCGGATAATGGGAGAAAAAAATATTGCATATGTGGATTGATAAACTCTTCAACATTTTTAATATAGTCAGGGCAACAAATGGTTTTAATGAATAGTTTAAAATTATGTAAAGACATCGAAGGCAACGCTAATGTCGATTGGTTTATTTATATTTAGTTTTCTAGCCTGTTACGAAACTATCACGACAAATTCGATGTGCTTGCCTTCAGGCGAGAAAAGAACAAGCTGACGTAATTAAGTGATTAATGTGATTTTCCTGTATTATATGTAATTATCAGTACTATATGGCGAACAGTAATAATCCTAGTATTAACATTACGAGGAGTTAGTGTTCCATACAATCTCTTTCCTCTCGTCTTCTAGAATCATTATAAATACCTGCAAAATTAAACTGAGAACACCTCCATTACACTCACTTCAGTTCATTTGAACGAATCACATTACATTATTTCGATTTCGGAAATTTAGAACCGTTCATTCACGTAAGAATCATTGCAGTAAACAATTGTTTCTAAATTAGTTTACTTAAACTGTTCTCTCGAAGTAGTTAGTGTTCCTGCAAAGCTTCATTTGATACAATATTTCCAAGGCTACCGAGAAGAATATATCTCTATTTTGAGTGAACGACTACTAAAGGTGACGAATTATTAGTATTTTTAAATTTATAGATTATGGGTCTAACAATGTAAGCATAACTCACTCACTAATTATATTGCTTTTATTAGTAATTAGTTCTGTAATTACTATTACAGTAATTAGTCCTGTATATGCTATTATGTGACACTATTTTAGAATTATGAGGCACCCACCTTGTAAGACAGAAAAACTCTTTCAGCAGAGTTTGAAACTGTGCCACCTTCCTAAATGCTGATTCTTAATTACCGACAGTGGTTTATGTACATCTGTTTACAGTCTTAAAATACATAGGTTGTTCAATAAAGACTGTGACTGGGTCTAGATATTATTGTTCATACGTACACTAGAATTATCATGTGTTTCAATTATCTACGTTTCATGGTTACCGCGAGAAGGTAGCACGAAATAACACAGTATTAGTTCCTGATCAAATGGAGACCAGTAACGAGATCACGTGAAGCACAACGCTAGTTCTCTCTGTGACCAGACACTCCTCTTGACTTCTTTCAGATGCTTTGTTACGAGCTACTTCACTCAATAACCGCTCCGGTCGTTTCTGTTTGCTGGTTCATTGACGACTCTCGTGAAAGTCTTTGAACTAACTGAAAGATGAAGAACGTTCAGTGAGTGAGCTGTAATCCAAGTCACTAACATTAGCACTTCAGTAGTTGTATTCATGAGACGAAAGCGAAAATTTTAAAGTTCCTCCTCTTTACTGACCATCATTTCATCAGAAGGACTAACACTGACTTTGCTTCGCGTTGCTTTCACCGCGATGATCCTAACAGATAAAGACCGAAACTTGACATGGACCGCACTTACTATCACACGCATGAATATCGATATCTGAAACCATCTCAGTTCTCGCTGAACAGATCTCGAATTATGCACAAATCAAGGACATTTGGCGTTCACCTTATTTATAAAGACCTAAATAATCTGAGATGCCAAGATACATTTTCCTAATACCAGCGGTTTTTCCACATGTCATGAAACGTACGAGATATTTGAGTTATTGCACGGGTAGATTCTTCCCGGAGAGTTCGATAGGAGTACGTTTCACTGGGGCCAACACAGTTTTCTATAAAGAAGTCAAAATCCGGCAAGTGCGTTACCCAAGGGAATACTTAGATATTAACAGACTCATCATTCAAGTATTGGGCCAACCTACACCAAGCGATCTTGCATTAATCTACGGGTGCAAACCATCTCCACGGGAAACATAACTAGTATAAAAGGTTTCAAAATGATATCTAACGAGATTTGTATGCTTCGACCTTGAATAGAATACATCCCACACCAGTTACAGAGACATTACTAGCTTTTATACCTCACGCGCTGTGCTGCACTCACAAACTCGAACGTCTGCTCGACACAGCTGCATAAGTTATAAATCAGAGCTGTCGACACGACACCATTCATCTACTGTCCTATTCTGAGCCAAAGTTGCGTAAACGCCATAAATAAATTCAAAGAATTTCATCCACTGTCAAAGTCAATATCCTCTGACCCAGACGTATTGCCAGTGTAAGTATTTCAAGAATGGTATCCGTTTTATTGGATGAATACCGAATTTTATGGTGTATGCTTTATAGAGCGACGAATCATGAGTTGAGAGACACCAACTTTGAGTTACTTCGAGTTGAGCTGCGAGGGATTGACGTGATGTTTCCCTTTGCTGGGTAGTTATCACCCTTTTCAGTTGCCGGTTATCCCGTTTTTCATCCCTTTTGAGTGCCAATTCCGTGGATGTCCCTGTTCCGAATTCACTTACTTATTATCGGAATATCATTACAACTGTTGACTGAGAAAATACAAAATCTCCTAGGGTGAGGGGATGAGATACTCTTCCTTCTGACTACTACTAAAATAGACCCTGTCTACCTCCCATGGCTCCCACAGCTATACTACCGCCGAAAGCCAAGCATCGTATACGTTACATAATATCTGGGTGCGTTCAAATCCAATGTGGAAGGAATTGGAATCTTGTGTATTGGTATCCCTACTACGCATACATTGCCGTCTTATTTAATATTTTAAACATCTTCATCCCCCTACCCATCTCTGAAAAACATTTACATATGATATTACATAGAAATTTGATAACTTACACGCTGCTTCAGCTATGACCTGTACAACTTGTCCAACTGATTTCTTTTTGACAACAGGTGCCGTCTCTTCTGTTACCTTGCTGACTTCATCTTTCAACTCTTCAGCATCTATCAATTTCTTTTCTTCCTTTTTGTCAGCTTTTTTCGTTCGCTTCCTGACTTCATCTTCCGATTCTTCAGCATCTAAATATCTGTATGGTTTCTTTTTGACAGCAGATACAATCTCTTCTTCCGTTCCCTTGCTGACTTCATCTTTCAACTCTTCAGCATCTACCAATTTGTCTTCTTCCTTTTTGTCACCAGATATTATCTCTTCTTCCTTTCCCTTGCTGACTTCATCTTTCAACTCTTCAGCATCTATCAATTTGTCTTCTTCCTTTTTGTCAGCAGCTACTATTTCTCCCGAGCCTTTGCTTACTTCATCTTTCAGCTCTTCAGCATCTATCAATTTGTCTTCTTCCTTTTTATCACCAGATACCATGTTTTCTTCTGTTCCCTTGCTGACTTCATCTTTTAACTCTTCAGCATCTATCAATTTGTCTTCCTTTTTGTCAGCAGATACCATCTCTTCTTCTGTTCCCTTGCTGATTTCATCTTTCAACTCTTCGATCGTGGAGGTTGTTTCTGTCACCTCCGAGCCTGCTTCTACGTTTTCAGTCCCTTCCTCTTTAGCAGTGTCTAAAATACTGTTTGTCTCTTTGTCCACTTCTTCTGTAAACTCTTCGTCTTTACTTGAATCTGCTTCCATCAACTCCGAGCCATTAGCCTGATCAGTCTCCATTATTTTCTGGGTTGTTACTTGAGCAGTTTCTTTAGCTGCAGTAGGACTGATTCGAATCCTCTAGTTGGCTTGGTTCGCATAGTCTTAAAAGGTAGGGCTTTTATCATCGGAACTCATCTCAACTCAGGTTTTCAATGTTTACTAATTATGACTTCCAAAGAAGAAGAATGGTAGACCAAATATGCTGAAGTAATTGACAACATAAAATTGTTTATCCTTTTAGAGTACACTGGTTTAAAAGACTGTCAGATAATTTCTGAAAAAGAAAACATCTTAGTAACTTTACATTATGCAGCAAGGGAATATATAACTAACTATACGTATCATAAAATTGTAGCCGGTTTGGTTCGTTTATTTTGAATTATATTAGCATGATATGTAATTTAAGGACAACAACACAAAGGGATAGCAAATCTATACTCAATTATAGTGCAGTTCGTAAAGGTACGACTGTTTCCGGACCTTCATTTGAACTAGCCTATTTAGAAAACACAAAGGAATAACTACTAGGAGAAAATATATTAAAGCAACGCAAACGAGAATGAGCTCAAAACGTAAATCGCTTCGTAGCCCCCAGAACGCCATATGAAATCATTTACAAAGAAAATCCAAATTAGAGGTCATAAAGTGTGCAAAAATGTGAATGAACATTTTCTAAAGTAATACCCCTTCTTTAGCTTCGGGAATTGTATGGATGAATGTAGTTTCGAAAGCATTCCCATTAATACTTGATCGGTCTATCATAAAACTGAACTTGCATATTGGCCCTGCTCAGGAACTTCTGGATCATAGGTTTGCCTTCAGAGATAACACTTATAGTTATCAACGTAAAGTAGCCAAAAATTGTTCTCTTTCTCTTAATTGATACTAGATAATGCTCTTAAATTAATATATTTGGTCTTATCAGTCACATACCAAAGGAAAGGGGGAGTTAGCCTGGTTATTTGTTAATAACTTTTGAAATTTTCTGAGTTATGACTTGAAATGTGGTGACATTTGAACTATGTCTTTTCCGGACATAACCCGATAAAATCTAATCAAATAGAAGGCTAAGAAATATAGTTTTTTATTGCATGTCCGTGAATTCCTTAACATAAACAATCGATTTTTCGTAAACGATTAGTTTATTTTGTCGTTGTTTATTTAGATTTGCAGAAGATGGCAGAAGATCTATATTTAGCAGATGTTCCTGTGCTATTATATAGCAAGTTTGTCAAGATGACAATATATCTTAGAACATAACGTAGTTAAATTTCACTCAATCATATAATTGTCTTTTTTTTCTTTTTGGTCTTCATGTAATCAAGTACATCTCCTCTAGACACACGGCCAAGGAAGACGATATTGCCATCAGGAAGTATGGAAGTGTTGCCTGCAAAAATGTATTCAATTTCCTGAAGTAAACAAATTATGTGTAATAATTCAATTGCAAATAACTACTAACATAGTTTATTTAGCGAGACATATTCTAGTATAAATTCTACATCATGTAATGCTAATTAGAGTAATATTTTATCAAACCTAATTATATAAGGAGAACAGTGACAAATACAGGATTTTCATGAGCAGATGTAGCTGGAATAGACCCGGAATATTTTCCCGATACGTGAATATTGATTACAAATTTATCGTATTTAACACCATATTGCCTATTTTGATACAAAATTTCATCCCGTTATCTCGCAAAAATAATATTTGTAGATAAATTATTGGTTAAGAAAAAGAATCGAAACGTTTTATTGAATAAACTGTTCAAACAATGTTATTAAAGAGTAAAGAATTTTCCATTGAGGAGGCGTGCGCTCCCGTATTTAGCATTGGTACTCGACTATTAAACAATTAAGTAGGTCTGTTCTAAAAAAAGCTATATACAAAAAATTAAAGTAAATTATATTGTGATTGTTGTTGATATGTTGTCAAGAGTCGAGCCCAGAGATTTCATTTATTAAAACGTTACGAATTTTCATGCTACGTATAACCTTATAATTGGAACAAGAACAATAAAACCTGACAAAGTTATAAGACTAGACAGTAAACATCCGGTAATAAAAGTTGAGAGAAAATTCATAAGTAGAAATTGTGCTAAGTGAACTGGAAAATGCTGAAAGTGGATGGATTCACAATCAAATCGTTGTTACATGCAAGCCTTCTACCATGCATCCATCAACTGAAGGATTCTCAATTGCATTAAACTAACCAAAAATCTCAAGTAATGAAATCAGGATGTCAAGCCAACCGATTTAACTCGATTCAGTAACGTCCACGTCCAGAATATTTCGCAACCCCAGAAGAGCAGACTATTAGGTTGTAAGTCAAAGAATTAAAATTTGAAGTTTGTAGCAACGATTTATTAACAAAATTAAATGTTCACAACGAAGGCGCAGCGGAAAGCTGAATGTAAAAACTGATTAATCGAAGGATTACAAAAATTGCAAATATTCAGCAATATTCCACAACGAAGGGAACTAAACTCACGAGCGTATCGCTGAAGAAATATTGAACGGAAGTTGCGTTAAGAACTGTGACGTAAATGAGAACAAAGAGTGTAAAGATACATGACCGCATCTAACCTTTCCTAACCTCCACGTTCGTATGGTCACTAATTTAAGATAATCTACGATAAGTGAAAGAAAGCAATTATTAATAATAGATATGAACATATCAAAATATATTTTGTAAAGTACATGACCGCACCTAACCTTACCTAACCTCCACGTTTGTATGGGCACTAATTTAAGATAATCTACGAAAAATGCAAGAAAACAATTATTAATAATAAATATAAACATATGAAAATATATTTTGATAGAAAAAAAGAAAAAGTGTTGACCCTGCCGGGACTCAAACCCGGGCTCCTTCTTTTAAGAAGGAGACGCCTTAACCATCATACCACCTAGGCATATTTAGAAACAAATTATATATTTAGAAAGGCCATTACAACAGCTTTAATTTGACACCTGGTTCAACCTCCTACCTCTAATATTTACGGAGATATTAATTATTTTCGGTCCTGAGGCAGAGTAGCAAATCATCCGAGAAGGCGGCTAACCCATAAAGTTTGACTACCTGTAAGTTCGAAACTATGCAATTTAAAAATTTAATCGTTGGAGAAACTCAGTTTCTCATTCGGCCCAATCGCACTGCCAAGTTTCATCTAAAAAAAAAAGTAGTGGCAACTTTTTTTTCATTTTTGGTCGTTTTGACATGGAATGACCCGTTTTCTTTGGTGGTAGTTAGTAATTCAAATAACTTCCTAACACCTTTGAAGTAGATGCAATTTCTTCAATAATTTTGTCATAACCAAAGTTAAATAATCTTTCAACGTAGAAGAGAACGAAGTCCTCTAACAAGTCTTGTCTAAAGGAAGATCGTAATCGATTTTTGATAATCTTAATGATGATGACAGTTCTTTCGCAAGATACTTGGGTGCATGAAAGAGTCAACATATATTTGTACGCCAGTACAACGATGGATACATTGGACAGATTTAGTTCACAAAGTAATTCTAACGCGCACGACAGGTATCTTTTGCACTTTCTTCCAACTTTACATAGCAATTCTTCATCATTTGTATCATTCTTGCTTTTCTCCTTAGCCTCGCCCCTTCATCGGATCCTTCATTTTCTATATCTTCTGCTCAAGATTTGCCCTGGTTTGCTTCTTTGGTGGTATCGATATCTTTAGACGTTAGTAATGACTTATTGTAGTCAGCATAATGTCGGGAAAAATGAAGCAGTTCTTATCGAATATCTTTCTTCACATTGGAATAACAAGCCAGAATATGCATAGCGTCTTCAGGTAACTCTTGCAACAAATTGATTTCGTTAAAACGTGATGAATGTAGCCAAACATAGGGCTTGTTCGGAAATACATAACGAAGTTCACGGAATGCATGATCTTAACGCTGAAAATTATTTTCGTGAAATTCGTTTTCTTCGTTATTTCCGAACGCTCCAAACCGTTGTCAGGATAACGATAGACACCAACTCGCAAATATAACAAAGAAATAAACGAAAATAGAAGGTGTGGTTATAAGTAGGGACATGAGGCTCAAAATACGAAGCAAGTTAGTTTCTTGGAGAGATTCTATTCCAACAATAACGTTATTTACCAACATGTAAGACATTTATTTGGAGAAATTCCTTATATTCACTCCAGTTTTCATTTGCTACACTTGTATAACGAACTTAGCATTCTACTCGTTGTATTTGGTCAACAGTAGAATAAATCGATTCTCTTATATACAAGAATTATCTGGCTGAAGTTCCTACATATTTCTATATCCTTCAAAATTTCCATCACTTCGCCAACTAGTCACATTTAGGGGGCAAGAAAAATATTCCAATTACAGAAAATATTTAAAAGAAATTGCAAAGAATTAACATTTAACGTCTTAGTCAAATTGTATTGCCAAGAAGAGAAACCAATATATAGACCAAACAACTTTAACTTTATTTTTATATGGGTCAGTTTAGTAACTTTGGACTTCGGCCCGTCACGATTCGCCTTTAACTGTTAAAATCCACACACATGCCCCGGCTGGGACTCGAACCCGGGACCTTCGAGCCGATGGCCTATCGCCACAGACCGCCAGACAAAACAACTATTTTAATAAATACTTGATAGTCCATCTTATACCGCCCTCAGCCTTAGATGTCTAAAGGTCACAAGTAAAATTCAATTCAATTCCATCTTATACAAGACTCTAATACTGCTTGCGGATTACAATTAAATCGTGAAAGAACGTGGTGCATTCAGGCTTTATGAAAGCTAAAACAGCATGCCTTCCTTCAAGAACTTGTCGTTTAACTGAAATAATTAGAAAAGTCTGTTATAATACACAGAACTGGAGAGTGTCTTTCATAAACGCGATAATTTTGTACTATACGATGTTATTCTTTCTTTTACTCAAAAAGCCTCTATAAAAAGCATTCTTCAATAATTTTATCTTTTACTGGTGGTGCTATCTAGTGGCAATCGTGATATCTAACAGCAATCCACAGCTCGAAAAAGTGTTAAATATGGGAAAGTAAATATAAATTAATTGTTTACGATAAACCGTTATATTAATCTGCTATGTACATTAGTTGTGTCAAAATTGTTCCCTACTGCAGAAATAGCAACCATGGCTACAATTTTATACCTCTAGATGAAGCAAAATAAGATTACATGATGCGATACGAGGTAACTTTGGGCTCGTTCGGGAACTACGAACGAGTTTAACGCGTTAATCTCGTTCTCTCACGAAGCGTTCGGAAACCACTTTCGTGAAGTTCGTTCATTTAGTTAGCCGTTCGGAAAGTCACTCTCAGTTAATTTCATTCGCGCACGAAACGAACTAGCTCTGACTTCGTGAACTTCGTTAAAATTAACATGGCCACCATCCGCATGATAAATTTATCTCGTTTCGCATCATGTAATCTTATTTTGCTTCATCTAGAGGTATAAAAGTATAGCCATGGCTGCTATTTCTGCAGTAGGGAATAATTTTGACACAACTAATTTACATAGCAGATTAATACAACGGTTTATCTTAAACAATTGGTTTATCTTTACTTTCCCATATTTAACACTTTTTCGAGCTGTGGATTGCTGTTAGATATCACGATTGACACTAGATAGCACCACCAATAAAAGATGAAACTATTGAAGACTGCTTTTTATAGAGGCTTTTTGAGTAAAAGAAAGAATAACGTATAGTACAAAATTATCGTGTTTATGAAAGAAACTCTCCAGTTCTGTGTATTATGACAGACTATTTTAATGATTTCAGTTAAACAACAAGTTCTTGAAGGAAGGCATGCTGCTTTAGCTTTTATAAAACCTGAATACACCACGTTCTTTCTCGTTTAAATTGTAATCCGCAAACAGCATTAGATTTGTATAAGATGGAATTGAATTGAATTGAATTTTATTTGTGGCCTGTAGACATCTAAGGCTGAGGGCGGTATAACATGAACTCTTATCAAGTATTTATTAAAATAGTTGTTTTGTCTGTCAGCCGA
>JAGDQP010005625.1:1227-16941 GCA_022664845.1 Lepisma saccharinum
AGGGGGGGGGGGAGGAAGAAAACTATAGACCTACTAGGCAAATACAGCATTCATGAGCAGTCCAATAACAATGGAGAAAAACTGATAACTTTCGCGATCTCGAAAAACCTACCAGTAAAGAGCACGTACTTTGAACACAGATATACACAAATACATATGGCTATCTCCGAATGGTAAAACTCTCAACCATATCGATCACGTATTAGTAGATAGACGAAGACATACAAATATAATGGACGTTTGATCTTACAGAGGAGCGGAAGGTGACACCGACCATCAGTTAGTGATAACAAAAGTGAGGGAAAAGTTATGCATCGCGAACAGGGGAGACAAAGGATCAAAACAACCGAAGTTAGAAGTAAAGCGATTAGATAATCCGAGCGTACCAGGAGGTTACTAACTGGAAATCTCAAGTAAGTTCGAAATCGTAGCCGTATCGAGTAGTAATAAATATAACATTAATAATGAAATTAATGTAAGTAAGATATGGGAGGCAATTCGTGATATAGTGAAGGGCGCAGCGAAGGAACGTTTAGGTGAGAAGAAACAGCAGAAAAACAAACCTCGTTTTGATGAAGAATGCCTTGAGCTTCATGGGGAACGGAAACACGCAAGACAACGATGGCTAAGTAATAAAAGCGAAGCAAATACTAACCGCTACAGTAACGCGACACGCGGCTTCAGAAACAAAAAGCGAGAATATCTTACTCGGAAGGTTCAGGAGATAGAGGAAAACTGGAAGACAAACAACATACGAGATCTTTACAAAAGAATAAACTAGGTTAGAGGTTATTAAAAATGATCGCGGAGATCTTCAAGCGGATCTTACTAAAATTATCGATGGGTGGAAAAGTTATTTCGACAAACTTCTTAATGTACACAACCGAGAGAAACAGAGGAAATTAAAATCTATGCAGCAGAACCCTGGGTACCCGAACCCAGCGAGATTGAGGTCGAAATGTAGGTAAAAAGTTGAAAAATTTCAAACCATCAGGAATGGACAAAATACCAGTCGAATTAATTAAAGCGGAAGGAAATGCACTAATCAAGGAACTACATAAATTGATAAGTTCTATATGGAGAAAGGAGGAGCTTCCAGAGGAATGGAAAAACCTCAATAATAGTTTCGGTTTATAGAAAAGACGATAAATCGGACTGTAATCATTACCGCGGAATCTCGTTACTTCCAAAAGTTAAATCCTGCTAACTCGACTAAGCGTATACGTAAATGAAATAATTGGAGATCACCAATGTGGATTTAGAAAAAATAGATCCACTTTGTACCAGAATTTAGCTTTGAGACAAATCTTACAGAAGAAATCGGAATACAATGGGGCTGTTCACCAGTTATTTGATTTTAAGAAAGCATATGACTCTATCGAAAGGGGAAAACTGTACAATATCCTGGTACAATTTGGAATTCCCCAAAACTGGTTCAACTAGTGAGGATGTGACTCAATAACCTCATAAGCAGAGTACAGATATTTAATAATATGTCAGATAGTTTCAGCAATGGATTGAAATAAGGTCATGCCTTGTCAAAAATTACTTTTTAACTTTGTGTTAGAATATGGGATTTAGAAACTAAAAAAGGACGAAAAGGAAGTAACATAGAATGGCTTGAATAGACTGTTCGCGTACGCGGATGATATATCATAGATTAAATTGGGGACAATGTAGATGCACTACAAAGTAACATTGATGTTTCAGTAGAAGCTTGCGATGAGATAGTTGTACAGGTAAAGACAGCGAAACCAAAATATATGTTAACAAGCCGAAACACAGGGAATAATGGAAATAGATACGTAACAATTAAGAATGAGAACATAGAGAAAGTAAACAAATTTAAATACTTGGGTGCTTATGTAACAAACAAAAATGAGGTCACACAAGAAATAAAAAGTCCCTTAGCATCGTGCAGCGCATGTTTCTACTCAGTCCAAATGCTCATCACTTCGTGATTAATATCAAGGTAGTTGGAATTGAAAATATACAGAACGGAATACTTTACGGTTGCGAAAGTTGGAGTACCACCCTAGCAGATGAACATAAATTACGAGTGTTTGAAAATTAGATCTTGACAAAGATATACGAACCGAAACGGGTCGAGATGACTGGGGAATGGAGGAGACTGCATAATGAAGAACTTCACTGACTTTACGACTCATCCGATGTGGTAAGAATAATGAAATCGCGACGACTAAGGTGTTCAGGCCATGTGACTCGGATGGGGAAGAAACGAAGATTATATTCCATTGCGGTTATAACCGGGGGTAAAGAGACCTTTGGGAATACCGAGGCGACATTGGGAGGATAATATTAGAAGGAATCTTCGAGAAGTAGGTGTCTGTGATGAAAAACTGGCTTGATGCTACTCAGGATAGAATCCTATGGAGAACGTTTGTTACTGCTTCGATGAACTTGTGTAAGCCATATATATGCACAAAAGTTCGTTGCATACTATTTCTGGCAGGCAGAAGCAATAATATTACAACTTTACTTTGGATCATGTTAAACTAAAACTGAGAATAATTTTATCTTCAATGGAAAATGTCGCGAATCATAAACTATTAATTTTCGTAACAACAACATGCATTCACAAGGATCACTGAAAGTAATGGACAGTTGGGTACGCTTTGAGAGAAAACTAGCAGTGAAACCTGTTACAGGAATTATTTTCAAGAAATATACGAGGAGGGACCGAAAAGAAACCAGAATCGTTCTCTGGTGGCAGGATCCGTTGTAGTTAGAGATGGGCAAAAATCCGGGAAAATATTTTTTGTTTTTTCCTGGGTTTAAACCTGTTTTTTTTCAATTTTGGGAAAATATGAGGATTTTTTCGTATAACGACGAGAAAAAACTACTATTTTTTATTTCTTAGTGTATCTCTCTTGACATGGAAAAATTACAGGTTCTTTCGGAATATAATAATACAGTTCTCATAAATTTGACTATTTTATGAGAATTAAGAAATATTTCTCAGTGTGAGAATAAGAAAGTTGTAAATTGCACTTAATTTTCGAGATGGAGTAATTCTTTGTAGTGATAAACACACACAACACTTCTACTAACTACTCTAATTAATTATGTAAGTAATTTATAGTGCTTAACAGAAAGTCACTCAAATTCCTCATCTTTCGTCGGGATGACTTTGTAAAATATAATAAGATGATAGTTCCATTAATCTATGTGAAATGTATATGGATGTACGGGCAGAAAAAAAAACGGAAATTTTCGGAAGAAAACGGGATATTTTTCGCGAGGCAAAAAAATAAAATAAAAAAATAAAACTGGTTTATTTACGAAATCTTTTTTTCAGCACGAATATTCACTACTTAGGACACTTTATGCATTTCTTGTTTAGGTTTAGTAAAATTACAGGTTCTTAAGTTACAAAATTGTACAAAAACATTCTATTTACATTAGAAATGCAATATATCTCATTAGCGGCCTTGTACACGGAATACAAGTTCCGGCCGTCCACTTAAGGTCTTTATGCATCTTTTTGGCTCAGACCATGGAAACTTAAAAAATGCTTCAAAACTTTGTCATAAGCAGTTTGAATGAGAATGTTTTTCTAAATGTTTAGTTTTACAAACAATTAACATTTTAAATACTTCATTGATCATCAAACGTCGTCAGGGGCCCGTAAAAAAAAAGTTTATTTCCAAAGTAGAATTAAAAGTTGGGTAAAAAACTAGTTCTTTTCGGCGCTAAATTTTACCGTCTTTTTCATCACTAGTAGTGATGTATAGGCCGAAAAAAAACGGATTTTTTTGTAAAAAAAAATCAGGAAAATTGTTTTTTTTTCACGAAGCAAAAAAAACCTAGTTACAGGCAGGCAACTGAAGGTTAAGTTATCGTGAAGCGATTTTAGAAAATGTGGAATTCTTGATACCTATGAGGAGTATCTGGGCACCGATTAATACTGCTTTGCATATTGAATTAATTAACCCCTCGTTGTCGCCCCAGTATCGTATAGCGAAATAAATTGAAAAAAGCCCCCATTAAATTAAACCCTTGATGTCTTGGCATTTTCGTATACCGTATCCGTCCCATCGTTAATCAAAGTGTCACCTCCCCTAAACAGTAGCAGTGCTTTACGAAACGTATAGCGGATAGCCACAAGGCATCTTTTTCCTTCTTTGACGTTTAAAAATGGGAGAAAACAGAAAAAATAATAGTGGGATTGCCTTCTTCGATAAAAAATGTATACTGGATAACTGCAAAGCATTAAGGAGTTAATTGGAAAGGTTTTTTTTTACCATACTTTGCGTACAGATCATAACCTGAAAAACAGAAAAATGAATAATTAAAAGAAACAGGATAATAAATGCTTAATGATGATAATGATAGACATGAATGTAACAAACTTCAAGTACTCGTGAATATTAAAAAGTGTAGGTACCTGTTATTAGTGGTATTTTTTTTTAATACAAGGAAACAGATTATATATGAAAATTAATGTAACATTACATGAATAATAATATTGATGAATAAAATTGCATATTACAATGGCATCCCTGAACAAAATTACGTGGTGAAACGACATCCTAGGACTAAAGCTCATGCGCATGGGAAACGAATGAAAGGTAAATGCGCAAAAAATTGCGTGCAGTAATCCAATGAGCTTGTTTTCAAGGAGAACATACATGATTGGTTGAAGGGTTATAGTGGAGTGGAAGGAAGTTTGTGGAAAGATAGCCATGGCATCATTTGCAGAGATTGACGAGAGTGCGTTAGTTACAGCGGCAGAGGAAGTCGAGGCCTCTGTGAAACCCACTATTTCAACGTGTAAGTGTACTTCTCGATTGATCGACGAAGCATGCATTTTGCTTGCTATTAACGATTGGATTCCAGAAAACCATCTTATATGCTGGGGATGTTTTAAGTGAAAAGGTAGTCAACGGTACCATGCTGGCATGGGTATGGATGGTTTTTCGTTTATTCCTATTCCCTGGGAGGAAACACAATCATCGTTAAACAACGAAGCAGCAGATATTTTAAAGAATCCGGAAACTCAACAGAAGTTGTTTGCTGTGTACCTGGAATGTCATCCTGAAGGCGTGAACCTTGCAAAAAATTTGGATTGGGCATTACAGCACCTGATGAAAACTTGTGTTTGGAAGTTGAGAGAAGCATTGCTTGAGAAAGATCGCCACTCGTCGCCATATTGCTAAGAGACAGTGTATCTGAAGTGATATTGAACTGTGTATTTACTGGAACTGTGCAGTGGACAATTATATTCATTGGAAATATAATTATTGGACTTATATTTACTGGAACAGTGTAGTGGACAGTTATATTTACTGGAACTGTTTAATGGAAGTGTGTTCTATTTAGTGCCTTGTGGTGATTATGGCTCAGTGTACATACTGTATTGGTGAATATATTTTGGATAAGTGTGTGTTAAACACCGTAAATACTTATTTACAAAATAATCCTATTGAATGCGCTGAGTGTAATTTACATCAACCCCATAATTGCATGTACGTTTGGAATACCGGATTTGTTATTGCAAACTATATTCAAAGTCATTTGAACGATCCGGAACTTTTCAAAGGCTATTATGAACTTTTTGTACAGCAGGGTCATTCACACATTTTGAAAACTACTTTGAAGACCCTGAATGCATTGCATAAGTGATACCTGTAATTGTGAAACAAAATCAAACTCTGATTAGTTCACGCGTACTTAGTTCCAGGCAGTACATCATTGACTTTCAAGGGTTTAAGATTTCCCCTAAGGAATACATTATTAGAGAATTTTGTTTAGTTGCATGTGATGCCACCTTGTTATTTCACAGTCTTTTGAAATTACCTTGGGAACGTTGTGATTTACTTGCTGCATATCAAACACAAGTGTATTGACTCACACATCGTGTGGATGGGTTACAGTGGAATACGTCCAATGGATATACTGTATCCCACATTCGTCATATTATGTCACAATTATGTGATATGGGATCCATCTTTTATTGTAAGGGTCATGAAAATATGGTGTTGTTGCAAAAAGTATTTCAATTGAAAAATATTGTAAGTTTAGAAGACCATGGATGTCCTGCCTTAGGTGCACTAAATTTCAAAGTTTACATTTTAAAATGTACGTATCATGAACCGGTGAAAGAGTATGCATGTGCTTTGCAGAATTGCATACAGTTACAATACTGGCTAAAACTTCAAATTTTAAAAGTCGTTGACGGAATATCCACAATGAAATTGTAACTTAGAGAGATAATAAATCTATTCTACCAAAATGTGTATTTTTTATTTCATGAAATAAAATTCAAACGATTAAGTGGTAAAAGGTTTTTATTACCTCTAAACTACTCTACTACATGGATTATACAATTGTTCTTTAATAAAAAAATAAGTTACATGTGATAAATATTAAAATTTTTTGTTTGCTTTCAACATTTTGTTGACCAAGTTCAGTACCAGTTGATCATTTCGTTGTAAGTTGATTTTTGAAAATTTTGAAAATATATTTACATTTCTAACTTTATAATAAATATATGTAATACAGAACAAACCACATAAAACGGAATTGTCAGCGATTTTTATTAATGTAGATACATGTCCTTGTTGATAGGACGGACTTAAATTATTGATTATTGCAGCTGGTACCTTTACTATTACAGGAAAGTGGTTTAATGTATATATGCCAGTCAATATGGAACTTGTGACACAGTCATGCAACACAACACTTAACATTTGATCGCTCCACATAGTCACGTCGAATTACAGTCTACATCCTCATATTCAAGTACACTGGAACTTGGAGTAATGGGGGTAGGATTATATATGCTTTTTGGTTCATGACTTACATATCGTGACAAATCATGGTAGGTGAGAAATTTACTGTAACATTGTGCTTCCTAAAATGCACATCGGAACGTATGGAACTGATGTTGATAATGACCACAATGACTTGCAGGAAAAGGGAATTTATTTGATTTCGGACAGTTCAAATGTTCTACATTTAACACATTTCGTCCCAGGAGTAGTTCCAAAAACTGTTGTCTGTGGCGACCATGGACGTAGAGAACATCAATATGTTTTGTATAGTTTACAAGAACTTGCTGTAAATTGTTGAATGCTACGGCACCTTCTGACCACTGTAATCCATAGATATTTGTGGACAGGTACTCGTTGTCTAATTGAAGTGTCAGTGGCAAGTCTTCACTGTTAAAGGGTTATTTAAAAATCCAAGTATGTGCAGTAATCAGATCAGGATTGACAATGGCCGGCTCCTTGACGATGAAGTCATCGTCACGAGCTTGATCAAACGCTAAAAAGTGGATGATTGCCCTGATACTGTTGTTATTACACTGATGTAAACAGGAACTTGCTTTCATCTTATATACATATTCTGAGACAGAGTGCCAACTACTTAAATAATAACAACGACATAAAATTTACGGTATTCAACGACAAATTGATGATTTATACCATATTATCCGAATAAACGTTTTGGTCCTTATCGATTTGAACTAATGAATGAAATTGTTCATAAACCACACAAGTAATGGAATTTTCAAGATTTTGACTGAACCCTCTTTCAATATTTACAGGTGAATCTTTGACGATATCCCATGTAGAATCGTCTAATATATTGGTAGGCGACAAAATAAAAGCATACAGCGTATAGTCATTAGGATATTCTTCAGGTGAAATGGTATGCCCTGCATTTTGATTAAATATACCAGTCCCGGAAATTAAAGTATGATAACCTGGAATAAACAAATTGTTTGGAAATTAGGAGTTAAGGGAGTGGGTGGATAAAATTTAGAACCAACCTGCACCTGAAGTTTGTTGAGATTAAAATGTTGAAATTGGAAAGGATTTTCATTGTATTATCCATTAAATGCAGTATTTGAAACAAAACCAATAACAAGACCTTTAGGTAATTTTCCTAAAACTAAATTGTCCAAATTGAAAGTTGATACATTTTGAGGAATTGTATGAACACGTGTTTCTACACGTATCAATGGACGTTTTGCAGTATCCTGAAGCATATATCGATTTAATTGAAGAGACACATCAGCAGATATTTCCATACGACGTGCATATACTATGACTTCTTCCAAATGAACTTTGAAATCAGATTTTTGTGCTGCCATAAGACAGAATGCATCTTTACTACGACTGAGTTTGACTCGCATGTTAACTTTATTGGGAAGAATACGATTAAGGGTTGTAATATCAGTGTAAACACGATCTAACATTTCAATAGAGGCACTACCTGCAATCATTGCACTACGTGTTTGTAATCCAACGTTCGCATTCGTGAACGTATTAAACTGTCCTGCCGTATCCTTATACCCTAAACCCGTTTTTAAATGAGTATTTGTAGCATCTTCTCCGTAGTTGAGACTTGTTTCAAAATAGAAACGGTAGGGATAGGTTCAATTCCAAGACGAAATGATTTTATCATTCAAGTAAACATCGACTTGTGAAAACATGGCATGTAGAAAATTATTCACAGGTCCAACAATATCAGCTGCAACGGGTGGTGATCCTGCTGCAGCTACTTGTAAATTATCCCCATTTCCCCTTACTACTTTACATTTGACATACAGGTAAAGGTGCGAAGGATCAATATACTCTGAAGTATCTCCAGGAATAACAAATTCAATAGGTCCTTCGGATGTAAGTGTTGAAATAGGCCGATAGTAAACCATACGTAAGGATTCTATACCAGTTTGTGTGATGGGTACAGATACCAAATCCAATTCATTGGCACAGCACTCTTTACTAGCCGGTGTAAGAAACGACATGATGATGATTAACTAAAAATATATCTCGGTCTAGTACTTGTACGTTTACTTCGCTTTGCAGTTGGTCCAACACGTGCAGGAGCTCTTCGTTTGCGTGCGTGTCGTCTACTGCTACCAACAAGCATCTGATTTAATTTTGTTTCCGCTTTTATCTTTAAAGCTGATCCTGCTTCGCGTAGGCGTGCTTTTACGGATTCTTTTAGAGGTCGATTTTCTAACATATCCCCATCAACTTGAATTCCTATTTGTAACGCTCGTCGTCCAACGGCGTTGGCACCTTGTTTAATAAATGGCATTGCAAATCGAGAAAGATCACGAGATAAACTTCCGATTCCGTGGCCGCGCTGATAGACGCGTCCCGCAAAATACGAAATTCCGCGTCCGCGATGATTGCAGGAGACGCGTAAAGTGAAGTGTCACCGTCGATGTTCTGGATGCGAATGGCAAATTACGTCCTGCATGATCCTTTAGTAGGATTTCAAGTGTATCGAAACTTAATTTAGATAGTAGAAAATAATGGACGTTTTGAAATGTAATAGTTTGCACCTTTCCATGATTCGTATCAGACATGGCCACAATTCGAAGTAATGGTGCTTTTGTATCAGCTACATATTATGGCTGAGAGAAATCCGTGTATACAAACACTTGCTGTGGGTACCCAATACCTAGGTAGGGTTGTTTTTGAATTGCTCCAAGTTTTAAAATGTTAATACTAGGCTCAAATCCTAATTGCAATGCTAACATGGGAGAGAAACGAATTGCTTGAATGCTATCGGTGCTTTTAATTTGAACTGTATGAAATAGGTTAATTCTATCCATGGTGTAATTTTATTGAGTTCATCCAGTAATTGCTGGACAGTGGCATAATATCCCGATGTAATACGATGTTTTAGTTTTGTTCCGTCCTTTAAGTCGAACCAAAAGATATTTTCTCCAAAAAGAACATTTTGACGTGTGAGCGAAATATGAATTTTACTAAGTCCAACACTGCACGAAGGATCATTCAATTGAATACGATGATTGAGAATATTACGAAAATGTGTAGGTATATTATTTGTATAAGTTTGTCTACTTGAATTTGAACTTAGAGTAATGTAAAAATTATCATCAGTACTTTCGGAAATCATGCTTTCCGTTTAAAATGAAGTGTAACGCTTGACGTTGGAAACTGAAATGGCAATTTTTATCCTCGTTCACATTTGAGGTCTACGTGTAAAGTATCAAAATATGGTTTTTCCACTTTCATATGTTGAGGCCGTTCAAACATATAGGATTTGCTTTCACCGTACTGATACTCGTGCACACTTATTTTTCGAAGTAGTTTTCCAATGGCAGGCTGAGTCTTGACCACATCAAGACAAACATTAATTTCGGAAGGGATATTATAATTTAAATTGCATGGAAAATGTGGAGGAATGGTTACAATCAATGGCCGTTTACGTCGACTATCTGGAAAATAGTGTATGTTGTGATTCTGAACGTTTGAATCATTACTAAAGCCCAATATGATTTTATAATGCAGGAGTCATTCCAATGACATAATGTCGTTTTCGATATCGTCTGTGTTTAATATAGATAGGATCACGTGTGTAATTATAATGTAACATACGAGGATCATCGATGCCTGTTGCTACGTCTTCATCTTCGAGATGGGGATCGTCACCTACAAGTTCAGGTTCAGCATCATCATCAGCAGCAGTATGTTCTGCTTCTAATTGTTTAATCATTTGAGTTACTTTAAGTAAATCCTGAAGTATAATTCGTAACCGTTCCTTTTCATCTTCCTTTTGTTTTGCTTCTTCTAGTGCTGGTTCCTTTTCGTGAGTTTCAATCATTTGTGGAATACTTTCCAGCAATGTCCGTACGGAATCATAATACCCTGGTGGAAATTTAATATTATATTGTGTTTTCCTTTTGCCTTCGGTTTGAATAATAATTTATTCCATCTGCTTACTATTATAAAAACTCCAGGGAATACTAATTCTCATTAACCCCACCATCCAATTTCCTGTTAAATGTATTGGTTGAACAAGCTTGGTTGTATATGATGCAATGGTATTATCAAATACATGTAAACTAGCATTGGACGGTAACGTTACATAAAATTCATTAGCATGTCCGGATGATGTCATGATGCTGACTGAACAGTTTCTCGTCGTACCCAGCTATTCATTCTTGGAGGATATCCTAACCATTTATCGTAGACCCATCCTTTTCTTCGTTTTAATACTTTCTCAATAAGGTATGTTTCCTTTTTTACTTGTAATAATTTTTTCAAGTTCCTGATTATATAATCTTCCCTTAATGGAGTCACCATTCCAATGATTGATTTTATACACGACAGGATTACTTGTAATACATTTGTCAACAATAAAAATTTCACGCGACCATTTCGGTAAGTGTCCCTTTTCCAATTTATGTTTATATTTATGTACACGAACATAGTCTCGGGATTGTAATTTACATTTGGGTTTAATTTTTGGATTTGTTTCCGAATAGGGTTTGCCAGACTTGGTTTACGTTTTTATCCGAGACATCACTGGGTGTGCGAACTATGATCGGACATCATGCGGACTATGATTATAACTATGTACAAGATCGTCTAATACATCAATCTACCGGTATGTATTTTCTGCCGTAAAGTACTTGTATATTTTACCTTCAACGTGCGAATAAATCGTTCTAGAGGTGCTGCTTTTATTTCCAAATAAACACTATAATGTTTAACCTCATACTTTTCAAATATTCGTTTTACGTCTTGGTCATAAAATTCTGTAATTTCAACGATTTTAAAATTTTCGTAATGACTTCAGCTACAACAGGACCCGTTTTTTTTACGGGAATACATGTTGCATACCGTGAAAAAACATGAATTGAACATAAAATGTATCTCTACACATTATTATACTTTGACACAATTTCCATATCTGCTAAATCCATTTGCAGTAATTCATTTGGACTACTCACATATTGTTTTCGCGGAAAGGATTTACGTACGGGAGCATGTAATGTATAGGCATCTTGTGATGCTAATCAATTTTTAACTTTTATTTTTGATGTTGCACTTTTTGTTGTAATTTTCTAACACTTCCCAGAGAAACTGGATCCGAATACGTATATTACAATTTGGATAACAACATGTCTACATTTTATAAAATTTAAAATGTCTTAAAATGGTGCTGGTATTACGTTTCTTGGCTTTTGTTTTTTTACTTTTGCTTTTTATTACTTTACGAACAGATAAGGGATTCCTAAACAAAGAAGCACCTGAACCAAACTGAAAATTAAATAATTCTTTTGGAATATTGATTTCATGTAATAATTGCCTGAATGATTGTATGCCAATTGGATTCCGTGGTTTACGTTTTCTTACCACTTCATTTTACAAGATCAATAATATTAGATCCTGGGAGAACAGTATTATCAATAGTTACCACACCAGATAGATCCCAACTGATGCGATTGGATGCGTGCACTAGATTTAATTAGACTCTTGTTTTTCGACTAAGAGTTTTAGGAACAGAATCTAAAATAATTTGAAATAAAGGATTTGTCGAAATACTTTTAGTTGTGACATCTGATTCCACGAGAGGTAGTGCAATGGGTTGATTTCTTGGTGAAATATGATCTAAGTACCTATGCAGTGCCTGCTGATACATTTCCCATTTTTCCTGTGGTGTTATATCCGTACGTGTTAATACATTTTGCATTTCTTGATCTAAGCGGGTTTGGTGTGATTCTTGAGATTTTACTGATGATGTCAATTGTGGTGTTGCTTCTTCCGGTGCTAAAATCATTTTTTGAATTGCCATATTACAGATTGAAAAGACTCCCGGCCACAGCACTTAATATTGGTGCTAGCAATAAAGGTAAAAATGCCCCTCCTTTTTGTAATAATATTTTAGTCTACGTTTAATACTGGACTTTGCAAGAGACAATGCACGTAACGTCCTTTTATGACGACATAATCTTGCTTTCAGATGTGGACTTAATGGAATGTATCCATTTATGGTATTTTTGGCAACTTGTGCAATGGTTCGAATAACAGCTCCTTAATTTTTTTGGTAACAAGCGTTTTCGTTGCTTGCCCTTACATCTACAAAGGGCACGGAGCTCATGTTTGTAATGCTTTAAGCTCGACATCCTAACGTCAACTGAACGTTACGTGATTATGCAGGTCTTTTACATGTGCATAGATGTGCATTGTCTCATCGGGAAAAAATGTTTGTACGAATTCGTAATGCCTCAGGAATATTTTCCGGTAAATCAAATAAGAGATAACTATGTGGATTTACTTTTGCTTGTTCAAATACGCCTACCACTCCTTTACTATCACGTGCCATTATTTGTCTTGCTAGGTTCGCAATTAGTAGTTTATCACATGGATTCTTGAAAACCACGAGATAATGACGATTTAAGGAAATATTACGGGAACGCTTGCCTTTTGGAAATAAATTTTGAACAATGAAAATAACAGTTAAACTTTTATGGTGACTATAATTTGTAAATAAGTTATTCACACCTACGTTTGTTTCATTAATTAAATCATATAAAATAATAAGTGAATTGGGTTGAATTTCAAATGTTTCCATACGGGGAATACTTTGATAAAATCTAGCGTTTTCAACGGTAAGATATGAAACAACAGCTCCATAGAACCAAACGATTTTTTTGAATTTAGTACTAAACATGTGATCTTTAAATTTTAACAACTTATTGTTAAATGTAGTTTTTCCTGATTTCGAAGGACCACTGACCATGATGGTGCAAGGATGTTGAAACGGCAATATTTTGAATTCAAATGAGAAGTTCCAATCCAAATGAGAAGTTTTCTTTTTATATTAGCAAGTTCAACTAATACTACTGCAATTTATTCAATGTTGTTTGTAGCCATAGGCTAAGGTTTTGTAGTCAGTGGTTGCAATGTCTTCAATAATTCTTCGCCGTTTACTGGTAGTTACCTGATGGGTCTTGGTTTCAAGTTTAGACACAATCACAAATCCAGGTTTTCTTCGAATACTATTGAGAAAAGAAATAACTTTCTTTTTTGTTTTTTCGGTGATCAAATCATAGAAATGATCCAGAGGATTTTCGTCTTTATTTCAGTAGTTTAGGGTGATACCTCTAATTTTCAAAATATCTTTGACCTTTCCAGTTGCAATTTCGTTTATGCGATACGCATAATTCTTTGGACCTAACCCAATAAACAAATTCGTATACCAGCTATCAGGGATTTCATTAGTTAATTCGCCAAGGAACATCCCAGTTTCCAAAGGCGACTTCTCGTTTTTATTGTGGATATACATTATGGAATCCGTATCCACATACAGAAGTTTATCATACCCAACAGTATCCAATAATTCATACAACCGTAGGCGTGCCCATGATGTAATAAATGCCAGAACAATCATTCGAAAATGAAAATGGTTTTCCTTTTCCTTGTCCCTGCGTGTCACAATTAAACTTTTTTCTCCTACGGGTGTTACTGTCGAAACTTCGTAATTTGGATTAAGCATAATATTAAAAAATGATGCACTATCCTCAACAATTTTACTTTCAGGTAGGTCTGTACGTTGTTCCCATTTGCCATACAGGGAATTCAAAAACAGTTTTTCAATATAACGCAGCCCCGGTTTTTTCAATGTACTTCATTTCAATATTTTCATGTTTTTCATAGTCTTTGATGTACTGCTGTTTTTTTTGTTTTACACTCGGCAGGAAATCCACTGGCTTCCTACTTCATTGTGAGGAAACTTCCCACATACTTTTCAAAGAAGCCATATTGCATTTTAAATTCCCAGTCTTCATGAATTTCTTTTACTTCATATCCACGTTTCATACTTTCATGAAGTTCTGGTGTGGCAAAAATTTACCTGAATTCCCTTTCTTTTTCTGCATTGTGGCAGTCATTATTATTGGTTTCTTCCATACATGTTCTGCACAGACCAAAAAGTAATTTTAAATTACATGAAAAAGGCAATATTGGAAGTCTCAGATCGGTTGGTGGCAAAATAGAGCAATCTACAAGTACGTGTACTTTTCCCAGTTCTGAAAAACTGTTCTTGTACACGCGTGGCATGCCTACAGGCAGTATTTTTGAGCCATTACCCACGGATACAAGCTCGTTATGTCTAGATATTTTATTTCCTCTTACTTACCGTATTTATACAAATTACGAAAGCATTCTGTCCTCCACCTTTAAATGCAAGCTACGGAATCAATCAATCATAAAAATTTGCGCAGTGTCTTAATAAACATCTGTATGTCCATGTTTTTCTTGACTTTTTTATCCCATTCGCATTCCAATATTTCGATGTATGTTGTGTTTTTGAGACTGCGTATATATTCTGCTTTTTTCACGGTACGATCATACCGTTCTTGAAGGCTTTGTCCACCATCAAATGAAGTATGGAGGAGGCTAGGATAAAACTGTAGATGTGCATGGAAAAAGCAGCCATTAAACGCTGGTATAGTTACTTCTCCTGTATTTTCATCTTTATAATATCCATCTACTTTGTAGGGACCTACTTTTTGTTCTCCATTAGCACTATGTTTAATTTTTTAAACGTAGTATGCAAATTATACTTAATGCCGTTATGCCGAATGTCAAAAGAGTATATCAATATGTTTAACCGTTTACGAGATATACATTGTTTACTATTTAACCTTTGACCTCGAGGTCACCACCTTTTTACAAACTGTACTTAATGCCTCGAATACCAAACGTGAAAAAATTCAATATATTTAGCAGTTTAAAAAATACACAGGGTTCAATTTGACCTTTGACCTCAAAGTAACAACTTTTTTCACAAATTGTAAATTTTTCACACTTAATGCCTTCATGCCGAATGTCAAAAAGAATTTTAATATGTCTAGCCGTTTACGAAATATAAGCGGTTCAATATTTGACCTTTGACCTCGAGGTGACCACTTTT